>SRLM01000277.1:1282673-1573444 GCA_015708895.1 Populus ilicifolia | reverse complement strand
ATACAAGGTAAGATTGAAAAAAAAATTCAAAATAAAATATATAGTAATTAAAAATTTAAAAATCAAATTTGATTTAATCAACAAATAACAGAATATTTCTAAATTTTTCACAACTTCTGAAAAGTGTTTTTCGTCCAAAATAAAAGAAAAATATTTTTAAAAAAATTAAGTTAAATTGTTTTTACTGGAAAATATTTTATATTAATTAACTTTTATAATAATAAATAAACACAAGAAAATTTTAAAAATTATTTTTTATCAAACAAATGAGTCTTTAATTTTAATTAACACTTTAGTGCCAACAGAAGGTTCTAAATTTTTCTACCTAAAATAACATAATATCAAACAAACATAAATTTGAGGATCAAGTTAATTTAATTAATAAATAATATAATATTTTTAAATTTTTTATAATTCTAAAAAATATTTTTTTATCTAAAATAAAAGAAAAATATTTTCCTGAAACCAAGTTAAATTTTTTTAATCTAGAAAATATTTTATATTAATTAACTTTTATAATAAAAAAATAAACAAAAATTAATTTTCATAAAAAAAAATAAGTTATTAATTTTAATCAACACTAGTTCAATAATAGTAACTTGATAAAAAAAAAGTACATAAATATTTTTTTGTAAACTACCAATAGTTAACCTTGGTCTTCGAAATTTCGAATGCATAATTACTACTAGCCACGAAAGTCTCTCGGTACGGCTTGCCATCTCTGACCAAACCAACCTTAGGACAAAAACAAATAATTTGGGATGTCATTGTCGCATGAGAACATGATTGAAAGAAGTCATCCCCTCGGAATTTCTTCGTCTCTGTGATGAAAGTACTCGAAAATCATATTGCTTATCATATCCGGCAATAAGGCTTCGAAGGTTCTCTCCCATTTCACATCTTATTGACCTTGAATTCCAAACCCAAAGTTGAACACTAACTTGTGCTTATGCGTCCTGTACAATCCTCTTGAAGCAGCCTGGCGAATTGTGGGAATTACATTAGTGCCCACAGGAGGTTCAATGTGTTGTTTACCAAAAACATGAGGCAGCACAACTATTCTGTTCATTTATTGTCTCTTTTAAGAAGAAGAAAAATGTTAATATACATGCATATGGTGAATATATGCCGAGACCAATTAAGCACAATGCTTGAGTTGTTTAATTAGCTTCTTTAAACAAGAAATTAAAAAAAAAAGGGTAGTTATTAATTAATTGCTTACACCATATACATGTGCTAAGCCAAGCATCTAATTATGAAAATTGATTTTGCACATCATTCTAAAATTTAAAGACTATTAACAATTGTCATTGAGTTAAGAAGGATGTTTTATTTGAATCTACCATAATTCTTAAACAAATTACTCAAACAATTTACTTAAATGTTTAGAGAAAAATCAGTATTGAACCTGGAATTAATCTAATTTAATGTTCCATGTTTTGACGTTAAATGGTTAAACTTGAAATTTCTAAATTGTAATTTGTTAAATAATTAGAATATGATGTACAAATTATTGGAATGTAAAGATGGTGAGTAAGTCTAATACCAAAATCTTTAAGTTTATGGATGGAATATTCTGTTTATAGATGCATAATGAGAGTAGCGAGAGGCTTTTATCAACAAATTAATAAAAGATTATTGTTTATCATAAAAACGTTTTTTGGTGATTTTTTTATTGTAATTTTAGTGGTAAAATATTCAATAAAAGATTTACAAACAAAATAAACACGTCAAACAAAAAAGACTTATCTGTTTAATTTTATCAGTATATCCCTTGATGAATATAACATATCACCGAAAAAATCATATGTAATTTCATTGATTATTTCTCTAATATTATCGATAAAATTAAATTGTCGATGATTAAATAGTAGTATTTGCAACAATTATTTTTCAACTCTCTAGAATGTACCAATGAACATAATTTATAGATAAGATCGTCAACAATGTTTTCAAAATATTTTATAAAAAAATTCTATTAAGCAAAGCGAGAAATAATTAAAATAAATTAAATTAAATATTAATTATAGATTTAAAATTTTATCAGTTTAATTACAATTAATCTACAATAAATAAGCTAGAAGAGGAGGAAAAGAAGGTAGGTCTTCATTTTAACCATGGGGCAAATAAAGGGAAACACATATGCCATCCATTTATGATTTCAACTCCATGTACAATTTGCGGCGTTCAGTCGTCTCATCACTAAATCATTAAGTCTCAACAACAAGATGGGTTATGTAAGTTTCAACTACTTGGTTTAAAATCTCCTCAAACTTTAAAATTTAAGGGCTCAAAACTAATTGCAAGTATCCAATGATTAAAATACTTTGGGCCCTTCGCAAGTCCTCAAATATAGTGTTTGAGATACCATAAACCTGATTTCTATTAGATCCATCAAATGGTCCTAACTCCAATAACAAATTCAAATTGAGTTTTAAATAGGTTGAAAAATCGTTCCAATATCTCTCTTACAATTGATTATTATATGTTTTTTGAAAATAAAAGGTCAACAAATTCAAAAAAATAATAATATCTTAAGAAAAGAAATTATTAAAATCTAACATACCAAAAAGTACTGAGTTCAATTATCCATAAGTTGTTACACCTTTTTCCAATGGTCATCATTTCACATTCATGTTTCTACAAAGATATCCATTAATCATGGTTTGAGTTCAACAATTGTAGCTTGTATGAGAAAATTATTGTTAGTTAAAATATTTGCATAAAACAAAAAATAAATAATTAAAAACATTCGTAATTAGAAAAAGAATTCTATTGTCCATTTTTCATGTGAAACAAACAGAATGAATCATCTAGTTTGCATGGAAATGAAATCATGAATATGCTTGTTTTGGTTTTCAATACCAAATTGTGACCACTGTATAAAATGTTTGAATGTCACTTGTTGAATAAATTCTACCCACACAGCCTTCGAGATGTAAGGAGATTCTAAATCCTTCCAAACCACCAGAAACATCTCTTTCTTTAGCATATTTTGGTTTTTTTATACGTCTTGTTTCAAAAATCACGCAACCTAAATGATATAAATAAATTATCAATTAATAAATGAAAAATAAAATTTTAACATTTGGATAAAAAAATATTCATCTTGATTTCAATCTTACTTAATTACAATATGATTCTCCCAAACCCTCCTCACAATAGTGTTGTCAACTCTATCCAGCTTTTCTTTACAACTTAAATTTGTAAAAGAATTATTTCATTAATATTAATAAACTTGTTGAATTAACATAATAAAAAAAAATTATAAGTTAATAATAACAATAAATTTTTTGAACCATGCATTAATCATAGATTTTCATTCAAGATTTTTAGAAACTTGACTTTATTAAAACAATGACACTTTCATAAATCATTTCATCATCGATGCAATCATTCAGGTAACCTCTATTTTTAAAAATTATTAATTATTCTTTATTTCTTATTAGTAAATGAAAGGAAAACAAACTTACATTGAGTAATCAGACATTCACTAAGCGAGGTACTTCCTAGTAAAAGGACCTCACTTTAAAAGGACCCCCCCGGTGTGGATCCATTGCACTCAATGAACTTGTGTCGAGAGTAGTTGTTTGTGTCTCAGGTACCTATTCCTTGTCAACACCTAATGATTCATGGTCGTTAGAAGAGTTATTAGAAAAACTAGCAGTGATCCTACTTATGCAATACACTACTGACTCCTCCCTAGAAATCTACACAAATTAAAAGATTAAGATGCCATAAATCATTTCCATTTTTTTAAAAAAAAATAGCAGCATATCCTCTATACAAGAGACTACCCAAAATTTATTACATGCAAATATACATCAATAATATACTACCACAAAATAGTTGGTTTTATTCAATTGCTATAACTTCTAACATTTTAATTTAAGTTTATTTAATTTTAAGAATGGTAAATAATTAATTTAAACCTACCAATCCAAGTCCTAAGCTTTAACACATTAACCACTTGAACAATATCAAATTTTAATTCAAATTCGCCAAACTAACTTTATATACAGTTCTAAATTCAACAACTATATGTTATTTATTATAATAAACTCAAAATTCAACTAAATACTTAATCATGTCACCTAAACCACAATTAACTCATAATTACATAAATTCACATTTCCAGTTACAAATACTTATAAACCTTATAATTAACAAATTAGAAATTTATAATTCAATAATAATTCACAAAAACATCACAATCAATTCATAAATTCAAAAAAAAATTCCAACAACATCATTCTAACAAAATAATTCACAAAAAATCATAAAAACCAAATATAATGCAGAATAAAACCCATAAAAAAGAAGATAATGAAAATCTTTCTTATTAATCCAACTTAATAAAGCTTATGTTATTGCTTGCAAAGATAAAAAAATAATAATAAATTCATGTCATCATAATGCACATAAAAGATAAACTAAGAGAAAAGAAAAGGAAAAGAGAAGAGAAAGATGTTTACCTTTAAAGTGTAGAGAAGAAAAGAAAGAAGAGACGAAGTTAAGGAGAATAGATTAAGAGACAAAAAGAGAGAGAAATGTTATAGAAAATAGGAAGAGAGATGAGAAAACATGGGCGTCTGTTATAAAATTAAAGATTCTAATCTTTTAATTTTGGGTTTTTTTACTAAGGAATTTACTAATGGATAATTAAATATTAATATTTTTAACCTTTCCATCATTAATTTCATTTATAATCTTTAATTGAAATTTTAATTTAATAAAAAAATTAACAAATTTTTCCAAATATCACTAATGACTTTTTAGTTTGTCGATGATTCCATCTTTAAAGAATAATAATGAACAATGTCATTAAAAAATAAACACTTTCAAAGCTCTTAAAAAAATGTCGATGGACATTAATTATCTATGATTCCATTTGTGATTAACATAATAAACAAGGCCTCTGAGAAATAAATAGTTCCAAACCTCTCGGGAAATTACCAATGGATATTAGCCATTAGTGATTCCACTTGTAATGAACAATTCCACACCTTTTGGAAAAATGCCAAAGGATATTAGCTATCGATGATTCCATTTGTAATAAACATAATAAACAATTCCAAACCTCTCTAGAAAATATTGATGGATATTAGTCGTTAAAGATTTCATCGATATAAAATAGTTTATGTTTATAGATTATATTTGTATTCTTTATCTATCCATCCTGCAAATAGTTATAATTATAGCATAATAACATTAGTTCTGTGTATAATAATAATATCACAAAAAATAAATGTTTATTTGTCATGTAATAATAAATTCATATAATTTTCATTATATTAAAGTTAATTTCGACCAAAAATATTACATTATAGTTAATTTGATTACACATGCATGTTGTGTAGATTACTCATAATTTTCTTCTTTTTCTTTCTTTCATCATCACCATCACAATCTTCTATATTGATTTCGTCACTATCATTATCTTCATCAACTTTGATATATCCATTGGTTCTTAAAATATAATTTAACTCCTCAACATCAATATCAATAAAAGTATTCTAAGTGATGTGAAAATTAGAATTTTCTTTTAAGATGGTAAATAGAGCAACTTGATGATATTGCAATATTATGCTCGCTAGTAGCATTTGAATAAAAAAACTATATTATACTTGCTATGATATTACAATTCAATTACCTCTTCTAACTTTCTTTAATAGCTTAACACAAACTTCACTGTTATATGCTTAGAACCTTGACCATACTTTTTAGTATGAAAACATGTTTATTGATGAAAAACCCATTATAGCACTACATCTTTCTTTTAGGACCTAGATATGGTAAATTCAAAACAACACTCTGATTTCCTCTCAATTGATAAGCATGGTAAAAGAATTACAACCATTAATAGTTAATGAGAAATGTGTAATGCAATTAAGAATTTTAAGAGATAAAAATAATTGAATAATCCTTATATATGTTCTGAATCAAGTGAAAAATTATTAATCTTGTAATAAAAAGATTTGAGATTCGGTTAATTGTGAATTTTAAAATAATAAAAATTGATAATCTTAACGGGAATTATTCAATCTATGAATTTAGAGTAAGATAAGAGATAAAGTATTCAAAAGTGATGATATATTAATTATTATACTTGCTAAATAAAAGGTCTCAAATCATTACAGTCTTAAAATCTAAAGTATTCAAGATCCAATATCTTTAAACTCTACTTTATGACATAAAATGTCACTACTGTAAGAAAGTTGAGAAACCACAAGAGTTATAGACATGCCTCCTATTTTCTTGAAACTAACATTTTCTTATCATTACTTTTGACAAGGCTAACGAAGACATGGAAAATAGCCTAAATTTTAAGTACTTTATTATTAAAATTGGTGTTGTTCTCAAAACATATATATGTTTGTTTACCACCAAATAATGCATATTTTTTTCCCAACACCAAATAATACAAGCCAAGATTTAATTCTCACACCATCCTATGAAAAGTATATATGTTTTAATTGTGTATATATCTGTGTGTGTAGTCGTAGAATTATGCTTTGCACAATGTAAAATGTAATTACAAAAAAATCATTTTAGTTAGAATTTTTAAAGAGTTCATAGCTTTATAGTTTTGTGGCTATAATGTTTTTTATTATTCATTTGTTTTTGCTATTATTTATGTGTAACCTATCTATAACTCTTATAAACTATGCAAGATATAAAATGCTAGATATATTTATGCATTATAGAAGTTAATCATATGTCAAAAAAAAAAATTATGGTTCTAACTGTATATCTTACATAAACATACTATTCATATGTAAACAAGCCTTTGATATATACTTACATAGATTTTTGTATAAAGGATGACAAATATAACAAAATATTTTATGATGCCTCGACCTTACAAGCAAAATATATAAGTGGCATATATATGTTATTGTTAATCCAACTCTTGACCCTGTAAAAATATCAATGTCAAGGTGTTATCTAAGTGATCCTAAAGAAAAGAGACCACTTAGAACCATATGTTTTTCTACACATAATGATGATGTCGATACTGGTTGTTGAGGATTTCAATAATGATTTAGATGTTATTGATGATGAAATAGATGTTAAAAAAGGAATTAAATAGGTGTTGATATTGTAGGTAATGATGTTAGATGTTCTGATATTGGTCCTAATATGAGGAATGAAATGGATGCTGAAATGGGTGATGAAGTGGGTGATGAAATGAAAAAAGAAATGAGTTTTAAAATGGGTGTTGATATTGATATTGGTGCTTATGCTAAATTTGAAATGAAATCTAATGATGATAATGATAAAATTGATGATAATTAATTCATTTCGATGAGGAAGGATTTGAATTTTGTAATGTAGCTGAAGAGAATTTATTGATAGCTTACAATATGGTTTTTTTTTAATAGTAAAGCTTGGTATGATGCCTCTACTTCTAATAATAAATGGAAGATAACTAAATAGTGATAAAAATGATATTGATATTAAAGCACTTAAAAATATAATAACAGTAATAAGGAGAATGAGTAACAAGGAGAGAAAAGAAAATGGAAGAAGATGATAGTGGATCCAAGTACTTATTTTAAATGTAAGAGATTTAAAGTTGTAATTGATGGATCAATAAAGTTTGAATAATTTTAAATTTTTAGAAAGATAACGTACTTTAGATATGTTTTACCAAAGCATAAGATAAAGCATGTATATCATGTTAAAAGATATATTAATTAGAAATGTAAAGTTAGGGCTATATATATGGGTGATGGTTGTGATCGAAGGATATATGGTTTTGT
This sequence comes from Populus ilicifolia, assembly GCA_015708895.1. Lineage (NCBI taxonomy): Eukaryota > Viridiplantae > Streptophyta > Magnoliopsida > Malpighiales > Salicaceae > Populus > Populus ilicifolia. Next base: position 1,565,678 of record SRLM01000277.1, on the reverse strand, counting down.
CATTTCTAGTAGTAAGACATTTATGATAAAATATTGAGTGACAAACATAGTTGCATTCAACCTATAAGTATAAAATTCTTAAATTCAACATGGAAAGCAAATAAATTGTTATCAATAATTATTGTTGACCTAAACATCTCCAATGCAACACTTAAAATAATTTTGGATGATAAATTTATGATTAAACCACACCAAATGCAACTATAGAGAGCCAAGACAAAAATTAAGGAATTTATAAAAAAAAATAATAAGACTTTTCAAATATATTTAGCTATTAAAGCAACAGAATCTGGGTTTTGATGTATTTTTATGGTTTGACCCTAATAATAATCCAAATATGCATTCACTATGAAAATTTCAATGTTATATATTTGTTTAAAAATGATGAAGGAAAGCTTTGTTTCTGGATGCAGGGTTTTTATTGGAATTGATGGATGTCATCTTAAGGGTCCATATATAGGTGTATTGTTATTGGTAGTGAGTTTGAATGTAGATAATTAATTGTTTTTTGTTGTTTATTTTATTGTTGAGTATAAAAACAATGAAACATTACCTTAGTTTTTATATGCTTTATATGAATTTATAAAGTATAAAATACATCAATGGCCATTTCACATATTATCTGATAATCTAAAGATAAATTTAAATGAAAACATAATATTTTTTCAAACTTACATTTATTTTTCTATGTATTCTTATACTTTTATTAATTTACTTTACAAAGTCTACTAGAAGTAGAAGTTGTTGCCATGGTTCTCCTAGATGCAATATATAGGTATTGTTCAAGCATATTTTATACCAACTCGAAGAAGAAAGGCTTTCATGGCTTATAATTGAAAATGAGATTTTAATGTGTACTAAAAACTTACATGAAACTTCATGACTATAGTTATATGAAATATATTATGGATATGAAAACTAGAGTTATTAATTGATTGATTAGCATCCTATTAAAACTTAGGTAAGGCATATGTTTGACCTTAAAGTTAATATTAAGAATATGACTAATGACTTGGCTAAGTCATTCAATAATTAACTTGAAAAATATAATGGCATGCTAATTTTTATATTATTAAAATTTATGGTTAGATTTTATGATAGATACTTGAAAAATATAATGGCATGCTAATTTTTATATTATTAAAATTTATGGTTAGATTTTATGATAGATTTGCTGAGGCTTGAAATTAGAAAATAAAGGTGATACCTCATGTTAGAAAATTGTTAAATATGATTACAACATAATAATTCCAGCTAGTTGGAATGAATAACATGATTTCTGTTAATTAGATAAATCTATAACGTCTAAATTATAAGTTATGTTAATTTGATAAATAGCAATATTTCTATGAAAAGTAAATAATGATTGGAATTTCATATTTATATGTGATCTCCCATGTTTACCTTAAAAAAATTAAGTTACAGGATTTTTGTAAAATGTATTATAATGTGAATACTTTAAAAATATATACTTTAAGGTGGTGTATTAATTATTAGAGTTAATATTGATACTAAAGAAGGAGATGTAATTCTTCTACTCCCAGTACTCAAAAGAAGTGCTAGTGAACCAAGAAAGAATAGATGAAGAAAAATATGAGAAGACCAACTCGGTACTATTAGAAAAAGGGTTTCTACTCTTTGATGCAATATTTACAAACCACGGGATTGTGTTAATGAGTAAGGGTGGAAATTGATTGTGTGTCTTGTGGAAGATATGTTATGGTTGATTATTGGGAAGTTGATGGATTTTTTGCGCGGCAAATAATGGTTAATTGTGGCTGGAAGTGGTGAGAAAAAACTAGAGGTGATATTAAAAAAAAAAATTATGGTATTTCAATAATTACTAAAACATTAAGCAACAAATGTTTTTAGAAAGAATGACTATTACTAGTATTTTTTTTAGACTTAAAGGACCCTTTATTTATTATTTAAAATATAATGATAATTTTATAAATAAATAAATAATTTTTTTCCAACTCTCGAAGTTATAAAATTTTACTAGTATTTAAAGTTTACGATACAAAATATAATATTTTAAAAATTAGTTAAAAAAAATCCTACAAGATGGTCATAATAACTTTCCTTTTAAACATGTGATATGTTTAATATAAAATATAAAATAATATTTTGTATAGTTGTTCTATGATATAATTAAATATGGAAAAAATAACTTATCTTCTCAATTTTTTTCTTAGGAAATAAATGAAACATGAGTACAACTTGTGGTAGATAATTGCTTACATATACTCTTAAAAGTATCCATGCACCCTTCAAAAAGAAAATCAAGACATATTTTCTTGCTGGTTCCTCTTGATGAATTTTGCCAATAAGCAAACAGAAATTAATTTAATTGTTTAGCTTTCTAAGAAACCAAACAAGCGATCAAAACTTCTAAAATAAATCAAAATCAAAACTTTTAAAAAAAGTAAAAGACAACTCATCATGACAAAGACCAACCAAAACCGAGTCCCTACTAGACCCCACCACCACCTCATCCCCATATAACCCACCAACTTTCCCATTAGCCCCCCCCNTCCCCCCCCCCCCCCCGTCCAAAAAAATTCCAATAGCCATAGGGCTCTCTGAATCACTGGCCGGCGAGGTCGGAGGACCTCCGCCGCTGCATCCCATTTCTGGGGCTGTGCCCATGTCCCTCCCCAAGCCCCACCCGCCTCGACCACCACCACCATCGCCTCCAGAAGAACAGATGGAATATCGACCACCCATACGAAAACAACAACAAAATCACCGACTACTAGGACCGTCTCCACTTTACAAACAACATTCATGGTCACCTGATATTGACAGGGATGAGGCATGGCTAAGGAGGAAAGGAAATTATAAGCAAAAGAAATGCAAAAGCGTTACTGATGAAGATCTTGATGAGCTTAAAGGTTGTATTGAGTTAGGTTTTGGGTTTGACTCTCCAGAAATGGATCAACGCTTGTCTGATACTTTTCCTGCTTTGGAACTTTATTATGCTGTTAACAAAAACTACTATGATCATTCCGCCTCCAAGCCTGTCGTCACTGCTACGCCGTCTTCTTCCACGGCGTCTGATTGTGACTCGCCGTCTCCCCTAGGTAGCCCTCACACCATTTTTGGTCCAGGTATTTTTAGCATATATGTTCTTATCATAGAATTTGACCGAAACTACTTTTACTATATTTTCACAAATGACTCAAACTTGAGACCTGTTTCATTAGCTGTTTTTTGATTTAATGATATGCTTTGTTTGGAAAAATACATCAAGATAAGAATACCGTAATTAGCACAGAAAAAAAAAGGGTAAGTTAAAAATCTTGGCATTTTTTTTGGCTAGATGAACATAGAAATATTGAGTGTTTTTTTTTTTTACAATGAAATGCTTTGTTATATTTAAATGCAGACCAAAGTTGATTTTATTTTTTTTTAATTTGATGTGCTTGTTTCTTGTACGTACGTAGGTGAAAATCCACAGAAGGTGAAGACGAGATTAAGGCAGTGGGCACAGGTGGTTGCCTGTTCCGTGCGGCAAAGTTCAAGTTCAAGCTGATATGTATTAATCGGAATTAAATGGGAATTAATCAAACTAGAGTTGACCAAACATCGTTATCAATGCTCCAACTTGTTTGATATGATATTAATTCCCATCAACCTACTCTCTTTGTTTGGTTAGAGATATTTTAAAGAGAAAATCACAAACTGAAAAGACCTCACTCCCCCGCTGTAAGAATATTTGAAAAGCAACTCGGTGCTGCTGCTCCTGGATTGACTTTTTCTTCAGCCTGTTATCTAATGCTTTAATTTGGGCGTTGATGTATGCCTGTTTGTTTTAATTTGTTGTTTAGGTTGGGCCGTTTAGGTTCATGTATGAAAATCCTAATGAAAAAGTCTAAAGAAGTTTAGTGTCTCAACGCGTAGGGTTGTGTTTTTTAATTACTTTAAAAAGTGAAAATTAAGGAAACACGGAGCATAAAGGTCCTTCTTTATCTATCTCTTTATATGGGAATGGGGTTTTCCCGAACGAGAATCCGTTTAACTTGATGGATACAGCTTGCTTTTTTTGATGGGTTGCAATCATTTTCTTTCGTGAAAGGCAAGGTATAATAGTTTCTCATTCTTTAGTAAAAAGTTTGGACCCAAGTAGGCTTTTGGGAAGGAGAAAGGGTGTTCATTCGTTGCATCTCCTCTAGTCTGAGGAACTTGCAGTGCACTTCAATGGAATTGTGGTGTGGTGGTGTTCTTTTAATTATTGAATTTCCCATTTCCAAATCTGCAGATGTACGTGTTGAGCTTAATTTCTCCAACAAAAGGGATTTGATCAAGTCGAATTCCTTTCGCAATCAGTATAATTCATGTACAAGATTGACTTCTAAACAATGAAATCTTATGTTGAATCCATGGTTGCTACTATTGAAATCTTTGCTCAAGCATGAGGGCTGCCAATGTCACATTGATTACACATTAAAACCGGGGGTGCATTGCATCCAAGAAATTTGCTGAAACAGATTAAAACAAGATTCATTTAGTTTGAGATTTCATATTTCAAAAAAAAAAAAACTAAAGGGGATATTTAAGTTATTTTATTGTGCATATCAAACAGTAAAAGAGCTCTTTGTCCTTAATTAATATCCTTGATTAATAAAATAATGAAAATGGACCCTGTGGAAAATATTAAATTGCCCTCAGTTGCTAGTTAAATGATTTTGCTTAAAATGGTTATTATAATGTTTAAAATAACTATCATTACCAGAAAATTAATAAATACAAATAGAAATAAATACATCGATATAATATTTCTATAAGTAAATTGAGGTTAATTTTTTCGACTAAATATGTCCTCGCAATATCCATTGTTAAATGCCAACAAAAATATTTCTTCAATACGTACCGATAATATTATAGTGGAAAAGAAAAAAATAAAAAAAAAAGTCAAAAGGTACAATAACATGTTATTTTTATAGAAAAAATACTGACGGGTTTTAATTTATCAATTAAATCCATTGATAAATCTGTCTGTAATATTTAATTTATAACCTGACAATTGATTATTCTCTCTTTTTCACATTTCTTCTTCTTCTCTTTTTCTCTATAACTTCTTCTATCCTCCTCCCAAATCTTCATCTTTCCTTTTCTTTTATCTTTTCTTCTCTCATGAACTCATTCTTTTCTCTTCTTCTCAACACTTATGTATGTTTTCTCCTTCTCTTCTTCTCTTGTTATTCAACATAATGTTCAAAAACAATTTTCTCTTCTCAAGCATAGGAAAACTCACAAGGACATTAAGGTAAGATCCTTCTTTTTTTTTGTGTGTGTTTTATTTGTTATATATTTTTATCTTTCATGTTATTAATAATTGTATAAATTTTAATGGATTTTTTTATTTTTAAAATTTTTCTATCCTTTAATGCTTGTATATAGATCGTTAGAATTTTTTTATTATTTAATTATTGTATAAATTTTTTTAAAAAATTGGTTTTTAGATTTTTATGCTCTTTAATGATTGTATATAGATTAATGGAATTTTTATTTTTTTTTATTTTTTATGTACATTAATGATTGTATAAATTTTGTTGGAATTTTTTTAAATTTTTTTGAAAATTTTTTTATTTCATGAAAAATAAAAATTATTTAAAAAAATAAAAAAAATAGTGTCCATCATAAATAAGAAAAAATAAAAAAATAGATAAGATAATAGTTAGGATAAATGAATAGTTTTTAATGTGAAATATTGATACTACAAATCCTTTAATGTGTTTATATTTATCTAAAATGATCATTTCGCAAATTGTTATAGCAAAGTTAATTGAAAATTAGTTAAATTAACATCATTAAAATTATTCTATTGACATAGATTCAAATAAAATCAATTGTTTTGTGACAATCCAATTTAAATTGTTGAGTATTTGTAAGTTAAAATTTTTTTAAGTCTTTTGTACAGGGAAAGTGCTATCGATTTTACAAATTTTAACTATAAGAAAAATTTTAAATGAAATTGACCCAACAGTGTTATTGCAAAGAGGCTTTTAGAGAATCATGTTATATCACATGAGTCACTCATTCAAATCTCAATCCAAATTGATGGTTAAAACCAGGATCATCTAGTGAATCGATATAAATTGGTTGTACAATTTCTCTAATACTATAGTTAAATACTTGTAGATGACTCGTAGTATTTCAACAATTGGATGCTCATAATTGATTATGAGCACTCAAACTCTAGAGTTTAAGGTGATTTTAAATCAGCAAGTTCAAGCTTGGACAACTTATTTTACTATTGATTATGAACGACTTAATGCTAAGATGATCAAATTTCATTGATTAATAATGGACATGAGATCGTATATGGATGGTACATGCACTTTCTCTTATTCACCTCATAATCTCGATGAAAACTTGCTTCCTCCTCCTCCAGCGTTTCTATTTTAAATTAATTGTATTTGAACTTAAAAATATCTAAATTTATAATAAATATTTGATTTTTATATTATTTGATTTTAATTATTTTCTATTTCTATTTAATAGATTTTAAAAAAAATTATATTTTCAAATTATTACTGAGAGGGTTATTAATGAAATTTGTTCGTCAGAATATTCTATATAATTGAAAAAAAATCACTACAAATACCACTGTTAGTATTTACTCAATGATGGGATAATTGATGGTCTGTTTAATGATTATGTGTCAAATTTAGCAAAAAAAAAAAATATTGACAGATAAAAAATCACTAATGAAATAACATATAATTTTTTTTCTAGAGATAAGTTATATTTATTAATGGAGATTTCAATGAAATAAAATAGATTTCAATGAAAAAATACTGACGGGTTTTAATTTATCAATAAAATCACTAATAAATATAATTTTTTATGCATTTTTTTTATTAATAAAACTATCAATAAAATTATTACCGGGAACGATTTAAAAATTCTGGTAGTGAGTGCAATAAGTCTAGCGACACAGTGAAATAATAATGGCTTTGTGATAGCCCTTCCAAGTGCCCGTGCAACAGATGGAATGGAATGGGGAAGGTTTATGCTCCGAGTAAGATTCCAAATGCTACAGGAAAACCATGTCGATTACCTAATTCAAATCAATGTCAAATGAGGACTTAAAACTACTATCGTAATCTCCAATTCAGCCTAAAAATAAAATGTAATTTCCGACTCCAAATGCTTTAAACTGCTGGTATTTGTGCCAGTGTGGACTGAAATGAGCAATATCTTCGCCAAGATATATACAAAGTGAAGTACACCATCTTAAATTGTGTCTCCTTTTCTAAGTTGTAAAGAACATTGAAATCTCGATGAAAATTACAGTTCATTGATTAAAGGACAGCAGCTGCTGCTTTAAATAGGCTGCTTCATGAATTGTGATGAGAGGTGCGTACATAAAAGAAGAAGCGATGAATTTATCCAGTGCTGACAACTATCACTGGGCCATGCAAATAGGAATTTCCAACCAGATTTTAGTCCCTTGTGGGTCTATATGGACCCGGTTCCCCTGGCAATCAATGAGTGCATCAATGGGCTGATTATGACTTTTCATAAAGCAAATTATTTAGCCCATTAGCCAGCATCCATTGCTAGGCACCACAGCTTATAATACAATAGTTAATTCTAGTCCTCTCTAATTGTAGCTTAAAGGAAGGAAATCCTCAAGTTTGTCCCCGCCTTTGCGCTGATTCTCAATCCGATCCTCAATGTTTCAAAAAGATTCAGAATTGTCCGAATCCATTAATGTTATTCATTTACAGCACTTATTTCATGAGATGAAATGGCATGTTTTTTACTTCCCTAAAGTAAATTGACATCTTTTGTAAGAAATACACAACAATTGTAGAATGAAGAGATCGATCATGAATTTCTGGTAGGATACGAACTCAATTGAGAAACTAATAACAAGTTGGAGACTAATACGAGGTTGCCCCCATAAAGTTAAGGACCTATAAGCTTATTCAACAAATGTGTACTCTAATTGTCTAAAGGATGCATGAATCCGATTTTTTTCCTCTCCTTTTTCGCACTCTTAAATTCCAGAAAAGGATGGTTCCCGAGTTTCAATTAAAGATAACAAAATTGCCCACAAATCTTGTCTGCCTTAGTTACGATGATGGTTTGTGCCATTGACAAATCTTTTTTTTTTATTATTATTATTATTACAAAGCACGAAATCTCTTGAGATAAAAATGTAATTATGTTATGGCTCGGGAATTCTTACTTTGTTACTCATGAAATCCCTTTTTCTATGCTTAAAGAACTGTTTGGCCTCGGCCAGGAAATATAAATATATATATATGCAAAGGAAACACGCAGCAATCAGCCTCTGGCCTCAGCTGCTCGCAGGGTAGCCAATTTTAATATTTTTATTTTTTTCCTAGAAGGAAAAGATTAAGAAGCAGTCTCACAATTGTTTGGCTTGAAGGTATGGTTAATTTTCTTTTTAAAAAAAAACACAGATTATATCTTATAAAAATAAAAAAATACATGTTTTTTATATAAATTTTATTAAAAAAAAAAAAACTATTCGCACCTTCAAGCCGAACACCCATTGCACACTCATTTTAGCTGGAACCTAACCCTTTAATATGTACTAATTAGGGCATCTTCAATGACAAAATTAGCCATTTGAAAATGGAGGAATGTGATGAAGAATTTTTTCTTCCTTAGGCTATTAATTTAAGATTTTTACCCTTTTTTAACCCTTTCCTGCTATACATTTGAGGATTTGTGTAGGCCTCGTTTGGTCTTATTATTCCTGTAAGTTAAATAATCATTGTTGTTTAAGGCACAAACACTGAAATTGATAGTTGTCTTAACAAAAACTAATAAACGTTTAATTACAATTGTTTTTCGGATGCCGTTAAGTTTAAAACGAATCATCGAGTGTGTGTGTGTTTGTGTGGAGAGAGAGAGAGAGAGAGAGAGTTCCCAAACGCAAGGGAAAGCAGAATAAAAAGGTGAGAAATTAAGAGGGAGACACATGGGCCCGCAATTCTCTGACATTGAGGTCCAGAAGCATCCCAGGAGCCCGTTCATTCACATTATCAGGTGGCTTTTCAAACTTAATTTGGAAGTTACCTGAGAGAATAATGTGTTCATTTCATAATGTAGATATTAGATTGCTCCCCCTCGGCCTAATTCACCGCCCACAGAAAACATACCCTTTTACAGCTAAAGCAAAAAAAAACAAAAAACCCTATCTGCATAGTCAACATGTACCGTATACAAGGGAAGATAAGCTTTTTAAAAAGCGTTTATGCATTTATTTATTTATTTATTTTTGACTAAGATAATAACTTGATCCCGGAAGTATCTTCAAGGCAATACCATCAAGTTTGAATACCTTTTTTTTTTTTTTCCCCTTCAAGTCGTAATGTTTTTTTGACCATATTTGCATGGTTTACGGGGTATTGAGATATTTGTTTTAAAATATTTTTTATTTAAAATATATGAAAATAATATTTATATATTTATTTTAGGCATTGACATATTAATTTTAAAATATCAAAAACAATTAAAAGAAGAAGAGAGGGCCCCAAACTCCCCTCTACGGATATACACTGGCCATCGTCTTTCATGGGAAGTTTCAAAAGACTTCGAGACGTTCGAGTTTCAAAAATTGGTGGCAATTTTTCAAGATTTTTATTTATTTACTTTTCGGCCTGGAACGTTTGGATTGGTTGTCTAATTATGGTATGATTTTTTCATTAGGTTTTTATTATTTTCCAGGTCCTTTACAGGATTTATTTTCTTTGCTGTTAAGGGGGTGTTGTTATTTCTGTCTGCATTCAAGCCTCATTTGGAGGGCTTATGCCTCCTCCTCTACTTACAGAGAAAGTTATTAGAGTGGTGCTCTTCGACTTGTAACTGAAGAAACATGTTGTGCTCTTTTCATGTGATCTTGTCTTGTAATAAAGAGAAAGATATTGTTTTTCACAAATTAAAAAATGGATGGAGTGATGTAGGGGGTGAGAACACATGTAAAGCCTCTCCCCAGGCTTGCTTTTAAAAGCTAAAGGAACTTCTTGACTGTAGAAAGGAGATAGCTGCATATCTTCGTGGTGAAGTCTACTCAATTAATGCTGTTGAATTCTTTTTTTCCTGGCAAATATGGTTTGAATTCTCGGGCCTCGCAGTTCTTGCTCGCTTGAATCATGACTTGTGATCTTCATGCTTGCCCAGAGAAGTCAAGAGACTGGAAAAAATATCCATTCTTGTGCTTTGCATTGAAGCGAGTTGCTTGATTCATGGTATTTGCAGAAGACAAGCGATAGCTAAGTACACTAATAATCGTGCTAGTGTATTTGTTCATATCGTAAGAACACGCCCCTTAGAAGACAGGGATATAAACATGGATTAATCTCTAGTATTTTTTCTTCAAACTTAGATCATATAATATATATTACAGTTTATGAACATACAAGTTGACTAGCTGCGTTCAACATTTATCTCAAATATATAGCTAATTGCGCGCAATTTGATACACGGCTTTGATCAATTCCTCTTCCTCGCTTGGCAACTTAATTTCCTACATTTTAATAAAAAAATTCAAAATCTTAAAACAACCCATCTTAATTTCTTCTTAAGATTTAAAATTATCATCGTCAATGCCCGTTTGGCGTAAAATTGATGTGATCGTGAAGAAGCATGGAGGCCTTGTTTGTGAACACTTTTCCTAAAAAGTACTTTTCAAGTTTCCTGATGTTTGGTGAATTCTAGAATACTAATTTTCAATTAAAAAAATTATTTTGCACTAGAAAGTATTTTTATCTTTTTAATTCTAAAAACCATTTTTTAAAATACATAAAATAAACCTCATACAGATACACTTTTTACAAATCTCTCTTTTTCCCCATTTTCGTACAAAATAAACTCATAATTGATGAACTATTTTGACATTAATTTTAAAAAATATTTTAAGATTTTAAAAATAAAAATTACTTCAAAAATATTTAACAAGATTATATGTCTATAATATTATATTTAAAATACTTATATTATATGTATATTCATATTTAAAAAAAATTATATATAAATATATGATACAATAAGTTTTTTTTACAGTTAAAAATGTTTTGGTATAGCCAAATACTACAAATTATTTTTCAATTTATTTTTTATGATATTACCAAATATAAAAAAACAATCAACTTTTAAAGAATTTATTTTTTATTAAAAATATTAAAAATAAAATATTATTTTTCAATAAACAAACAATATTGTAATGATCCACGTATATGTAAAATGCAAACAAACTTTATCCAAAATTTTAACTCTAACTTTGATAGGAGGGATAAGTAAAAAGGATTATTTATTATCAATGCAATCCTACCGAAGAACTTCTTTCGAATATCCTTCTGTCTTTCCTTCCTAACAAAAATAAAGTTAAAAAAATGTGGATTGCTGGTCAGAGTTTGACAGAAGAGAATGTAGAGAAAGAAGATCAAAATCAGATTAAAAGCAGTACAGATGCAAGATATCCTTGGATAAATTAATTCCAGGCATTTGTGCGATCACGATACTCGGCAGGCTTCGTTCGCTTCACGGCATCACAAACATGCATCACATCAAGGAAAATTGAAGGCAATTTGTCAATCAATTAAAAAGGCTGTAATGATGGGGGCAAATATTTGCTACTATTAATATTAATATTTATTGGATAATTCAGATTAGGGTTGAAATTGGGCTAATTTTATGTAATTTAATTATTATTTGTCATTTTTTATAAGTCTAATACCCTCTGCCACAAGGAATCAATCTGGCCTTCGTAGCAAAATTGAGGGATTAACTTGGTAACCTCTTGTATTTGATGTAAACAATGCGTTCATAACATTTAATTATGAATTAAAACCAAGATTTATTGGATGATACCATTAAGCCACTTTCCCATCTTAGTTTTCTTAAACCAATAGATTTAGAAAAAACAAAAACAAAAAAGCAATTCAATGCATTTAATTAATCTTGAAATCTTCTATGCAACGCAAGTTGGGGGGAAAATCAAGGAAATATTCTAGTTTTTTAAAAAAATTGAGCCGTACAAGAGAGTAAAGAAACTGTAATTTCTAGAACAGAGACAGAAGATATTTATGTTATATGCATGAATGAAACTTTGTAATGCAAATCTCCCTAACAAATTAGTGGAGAGTTGACGATTAGAGTGGAATGAAGGGTGACACAGCGACTGTGCTAATAGAGAATGGGGCAGATTATTAATTGCTATCGCCATTCAACATGATATAATTATATAGTTATATTCCTATATTGAAATACGCGCTTACAGGCACATCTAATTAATTGGTTAAATTGATATTTTATAATGGAATACGAGTCATATATTCAATTATATTTAATAATTTTATTTTTTTTAATAAACTTTTTATTTAATCAAATAATTAACCATGCTAATAAAAAGTAAAGAAAAAGTTGTTAATGAAAATAAATTCAATAAAATTATGAGACTTAATTGTAATATAGTCTATTGTTAAATGATTAAATTTTAAAAATTAAATAAATTTAATATTAAACGATAAAATTAAAAAAATATCAATATAAAAAATTTATCAAAGCAAATTCAACAAAGAATAACAAATAAAAAAAACTGAGATAAGATTGGTTATTTTTTAAAATTAGTAAAAAATCTACAGAAAATTAATAAATAAAAATAGCAAAGCCCATTTTCTAAATGAATAAATACTAAAATTTTAAACTGAAAAAACATGAGCTTAAAAAAAAAAGAATTTTCTAGATGAACTTTTTAAATTTGAATTAATTTTTAAAACTTATAATTTATAAAATGTTAAACTCATATTCAATCAAGAAACACAATTTTAAATCAATTTAATGTTGAAGGATAAAACATAAAAAAATAAATTTAAAAAAAATTATCAAAACAAAAACAATAACAAACAAAAGAATGAGGGATCATATTTGATAGGAAAAGAAAATGAAATATGATTAAATTATACAAAAAATCATTTTAAAATTTATAAAAAAAATAAATAAAAAAACTGAGATCAAATTTAAAAAATAAAGAAAGAGATGAAATTGAAAAGGCATTCAAAATTTATAAATTATTCAAAATAACAAAAAAAACATGGATCAAATCCAAATAAATTAAAAATTAAATAGTTACTTTGAAATTTTAAATGGACAAGTATGGAAATCAATGGTATGAGATAAAAGAAAAAATAAATAAATTTTCCAACAGCAGATTAGATTAGATGATTGTTGATCATATGCATCACCTCATTACAAAAGAGTTTTTGTGCTGATTTAAATATCACAACAAAAAATAACATTAGACCACTAGATAACCTCAAATTGTTTAATGATTGCCTGTACGCTGACATGTATAATTTTTTTAATAATATTTGCATATATTAAATTATAAAGTTGCTTCTAAATTAACATGATAATAACAAAAAAAAATAAAGTGTAAATATAAAAATAACTCTGAATATGAGCTATAAAAAATATATTGTTAAGGACATATAAGTCATTCAACTATTTTTTTTTAATGAAAAAGATACAAACTCCCCTAAAATTAAGTTGTATTTTTTTTTAATATAAGAATATAATAGTTATTTAATATGCATCATAAAAACAAAAAGACTTTACAATGAAAAATGAACAATTATTAAATTATTAAATTACCCTGATAACATGTTTTTTGCTCTCTTTTTTTGGAGGAAAATGGGTATCTCACCCCAAAGTTTGAAAAACCCATTAATCTCCTAAGTTTTTTTTTTTTTACTTTAATCTCTTGTCTTTTAATCTCACGATTTCTTGGTAAATTAGCCTAAATTAACCTAAATTTTTGGTTTTATAAGGGCTGCATTAAAAAAAAAAAACGAAGAAGAAGAAAATGAATGAAAAAACACTATGAACAGTGAGCCAGTACAGTATTTACATTTTCAAGGGGATCACAATGTATTCCTGACACCATTTAGATTTTTCTTGTAATGTGATATAATATATAAAAAATCAATTTTTAGCTTCTCCTAAAACATAAATATGGGAAGAGGGGGGAAAAGAAGAAGAAGAGGATATTCATTTCGTGTTCACCAACAACGGGGCCACATCAAGGGTACGTCCGCTACCATGTCTCTTCATTTTATTTTATTTTTACTTGAATGTAGGTATTAAACCTGTTTCAGGGGTTGATTGGAGCAATTCATGGAGTTCTAGATCATACAAATTAAATTGAGTTAATTTAGCAAAATAAAAAAATATTTGAGATTTTAATATTTTATATATTTTTTTTTAAACCAATACATATAAATATAAACTATAAAACAATATAAAATATAGTATAATTATCTCATATTAAAAAAAATAAAAAAGAATGGATTGCAGTCACGAATTGTTTACTAAGACCAATGTCTTCTTCTTTTTACTTTCGAGTGTATAAATTATTCTTTACATATTAAACCAATGTTTATTTTAAATTTTAATTGAAAGATAAAAATATCCCTAACATGATTTTTTTGCTTATTTTTCTAATTTCTATCTTTCTTTTTTTTCCTCTCATTTTCCTATTCCATCACTCCTGTCTCTTTCTCCTCTGCCTTCCTTATCTCTCCACCTTCCCTCACCTAACCCTAATTTGAAATTAAAATTATCAATTTATTAATTCTACCACTTCTCTAATTTTCTCTCGCCATTGTGGTGTTTAGGGTGGAGGGATGGAAAACAGAGGACAAGGACTCATCACTGGCGTGAGTGTTCGATGTGCTGAGAGAAAGAGGATGGCATGATTTTGACAGTAGATTCACAGTTTGTTTATTTTTGTATTTTAAAAGTATTTAAAAATAATTAAATTTGTTTTTAAAATTAATTTTTTATTTTGATATTATTTTGATATATTGATATTGAAAATAAGTTTTTTAAAATAAATAAATTTTCTTTTTCTTAGAGTGTGTACAGTACTCGGAAAAGAAGTAGTTCGGTGAAGATTTTAATATAATTTATTTAGTTTTTCATATTATGAATTTAACTGGGAAAGATGAATGAAGATGTAGACTTGGATGTTAACAATTATAAAAATAGACTTGCTATTTTTTTATGGTTAGGGTTTAAGCATTTTTTATTTAATATATAATAGTACGTAAAATATAGAGAGAGCATTACCACACTCGAAACACACAAGTAACAGTAATGGGATGCAAATTATATTTTTTAAAATATTGATTTTTTTTTTGTTTAGAATGATATTTTATATATTTTTTTAATATATTGATGTTAAAAATATTTTTTTATTTTAATATATCTATAAACTAAAAGTATTTTGAACTGTCATCGGCACCACAATTATAAACACACTTTAAATATTTTGTTTTTCAAAAACAAAATATCATAGAAAGCACCATGACCTTAAATTGAGTATTTATCCTCTCTTAAATTTTCTTTTAATTATATATTTTTATATTAAAATATTAGAACAGACATTATAGTTGAAGTTGTGGTTAATTTCAAGAAAATTGAATTATTTTTTAATATTTAATAGTGTTATGAAAAATAAATTATAAAATAATTTGTAGTGTTTGATTATGTTATGAAAAATAAATTATTAATATTTTATTTTTTTTCAAGTTTATTAAAATTACGAGGAACAAATCTTACAAACTAAAAAGTTGAATGAGAATGAAATTGAAAAAAATAATTTTATAAATTATCTCAAATAAAATAAATAATAATCAAAATAATAAATATCAAATCTAAAAAAATAAAAGATGAAGGAATTAAAATAATAATAATTAATATTTCATAAATTATTTCAAAAAATAAGTAACAATAAAAAAAATGAGGACTAAACTTGATAGATAAAAAAATTTAATAAAAAAATAATAGAAAAAAAAGCAAATAACAATTATAAAAATAAAGATCAAAGTTAATATAAAAATTAAATTAAAAAAATAAATATTCAAAACAAAATATATATAGTAATCAAAAGTTTGAGAACTAAATTTGATATAATCAGCAAATAATATAACATTAAATTTTTTATAATTTTCAGAAAGTGTTTTATGTCTAAAGTTTTTAGAAAAATATTTTCTTGAAAACCAAGTTGATTTTTTTAATTAAAAAATATTTTTTATTAACTAACTTTTCAAATAATAGGTAAATTTAAAAAATCTAAAAAATAAATTATGAAAAACAAACATTACCCAGGCTCTTCTCTCGCATTTAAAATCATAATACCACAAGTGAAGCCTCCTCGGCATATTTGTGGACATGAAAGCATTGAAAATTTATTCACGGAGAAAACTCAAAAGTATGCAGGGAGAATCAAGTGCATTTTCGCATGGGACAGGAGACATATTTTCAAAGCAGGTGAATTTGGGAGCAGTAGTTGACGACTATTGTAGTTTGTGGCTGCTTTTCCCACAATTGATTGCTTAATTAATTCAAACCTCAGCGAAACTTGGTTACATGATAAGCTGCTCAATTAAGGAAGGAGTCTTGTTGGTCTCTAAACCTACCCCAGAGGCCTAACGATAAAATAGGTGGTCTCCATGATGTGGAGTCTCTAATTATTTAATTCCTTTGAGATCAAGTTTAGGCTGTGTTTATTTAGGAGAAGTGATTTTTAAAAAAATAATTTTTAAATTTTTTTATATTTATTTATCATTAAAAAAATGTGATCAATGAAAAATAATTTTTAATTAAAAAAAATTGATTTGGTTTTTAGAAAAAATATTTTCCTGAAAAATTTAGACGGAAAACACTTTTTAAAAATTATAAAAAATTTAAAAATATCATATTATTTGCTTATTATATCAAATTTGATCTTTAAAATTTTAATTGCTATATATATTATTTTAAATATTTATTTCTTAATTTCATCTCTTAAAATTTAATTTTTTATATTAACTTTGATCCTTATTTTTATAATTATTATTTACTTTTTTCTTATAATTTTTTATTATATCTTTTTACCAATCAAATTTTATCATCAATCTTTTGATTATTATTTATTTATTTTATTTAAAATAATTTATGAAATATTAATTATTATTATTTTAATTTCTTTATCTTTTATTTTTTAGATTTGATTTTTATTATTATTATTATTATTATTTATTTTCTTTAAGATAATTTATGAATTTTTTTTTCAAATTCATTCTCATTCAACTTTTTAATTTGTAATATTTATTCCTCATTACTTTAATAAATTTTAGAAAAATAAAACAATAATAAGTTATTTTTCAACTTATTTTTCTTGATATAATTAAATACTGAAAAGTGTTTTCCAACTTTGTTTTCATTATACTATCAAACATCAGAAAATAATTCATTTTTTTGTATTTATTTTCTTGAAATTCATTTTCTAAAAAGAAATTATTTTCTAGCAAACAAATAAGACCGTAATATTTCAGTATTTTTTTTAAATATATTAACATAATATTTTTAATAAATATTTATAATATTAGTATATTAAAATGATATCAAAATATTAAAAAATAATTTAAAATATTTTTTAAAAAAAAACACGATATTATCATAAAAATACACACCGTGTGAAAAGTGAAAATGCTGAATCGCTAACGATGACATTCAGTCACACGATAGAGGCTTCTCATTAGGAAAACATATCAAACTGTTTTACAGACTACATCACAAAAATCAAACAGTATAGGGTTTGCTACATAAATACTATTTCACTTACTTTTATTTTTCTTATTTAGATATATACCGGTCTATCACGTCAAGTTATACCATGGCTCAATTATAGAAAAAAAATTTAAAAAATATTTTAGCAGCAAATTTTTTTTTATATTATTATTAAATATAATTTAATAGGTTAATTATAAATTTTCTGATTTGTTATCTAATCTCAAATTAAAATTAAATAGTATAAAAATTATTACGACATGATCCAATCAAATATAATTTTAAAAATTAATAAAATATATGATTTAACTTTAAAAAAAATTCAAGTTAAACTGTTTTAGATATTAATTATTAGAAAAGTAGCCACTAGAAACTAAAAACAATCGAATTTTTCCAAAATTACACCATTTTGCAAAACAAGTTCTAAAAAAGCTATGGTGTAAAACTCTCTCTTTCATTGTTCATTTCAACTATGAAAAGGATGGTTTTTTTTATAAATTATTTTAATTTAATTTCTATAATATTATTACAGTCTTAAATAAATATGTAAATATTTAGTTTGTATTTAGTTTAACAAACATCTATTTTTATTATTATTTAATTAAAGATGAAATATATTAAAATAAAATTTTTAAATCATAGATTTGATGAGTTCAATTGTGAAATTCCAGTTCATCTAATATTTTTTTATAATATTAAAAAATTTATTTTAATTATGTTAAAGTTAATTCATGTATTTTTGTTGGCTATCCAAGTTATTTTTGTATCTTTCAACTTTTCAACTAGATGGGATTATATGATAATAATTTTTATATAATTTAATTTTAATAAAAAAATCAAGTGAGGAGGTTTTAAAATTTAAAATTAATATGCCTCACTAGATTTAATAACAATATTAAATAGCTTTTAAATTTTATTTTATTTTATTTTTATTTGAGCCACGTTATACCGCAAACTTATAAATCAATGCACATCAAAGGAACATAAAAGTAGGTGCAATAGTATTTATGTAGGAACCCTATACTGTTTTTATTTTTGTGATGTAGACTGTAAAACAGTTTGATATGTTTTCCCTAATTTTAGTGAGTAATTTCTTCGACAACTCAGGGGACATCCCATTTCACTACTCCAACTCACAAATCAAAATAACTCAAGGTAATTTTTTATTTTTTTAAATAACTCTTTGAATTCAAACGAGAGAAGAGAATGAATAGCCTCTGTGCATCCGTATGATTGAACGCGGAGGCTGATTCCATCATTAGCGGTTCAACCTTTTCAGGCTGCGGCATGGTGGTGTTCATGAAAAAAAATAAAAATAAAATATTTTTATATTGTTGAATAGTTTTAATGTTTTAATATAAAAAAATATTATAAAAAATAAACAATTATCTCAATATAAAACGGTACGTTAATCACCCAGCTAGAGGAGGAAAGTAAGCAGGTAATTTGCCAATATAAACAGAAGAGTGGCTATCATAACGAAGAAAAGAAGCCCCCTTATTTGGAATAAACGTTAGGCGTGGAAAATAAACGGACAAAAAGAAGTTTTTTCCTAACCCCGTTTTCTTGCCATTCTGAAGAAAAGCACCCGCCAATGAGCCATCATCCAAGTGTTGATCTTAGATAATTGAACATTTCTATGAGTACAATTTAGAAATGTAATAGAAGCTTCCCTCGAAGAAACAATTGGACACCACCACCAGCACCGTTTTTTATTTTTTTAAAACTCCTCTTTCTCTCTTAAAAGCGTGTTATTTTGTTTGTTTGCATGTCTCTCTCTCTCTCTCTCTTAGGTTCATACTGTTATAATATTACTATAGCTTTGAAAGAGTATTGAAGTGGGCTGTTCTTTGTTTTCTTTGTTACGAGTGTTTGGTTTCTCAAAATTTCTAGAACCTGCGTCACTTTCTATGGCCCCTTTCCCCTTTATAAGAGTCCCGTGCACGGAACCAAGAAGATAAATATTTCTCTAAGAAGGTGCTTTAGAGGGAAGTTATGGTCTTGGGTTTGTGGGTTCTTACTAAACAAACCATAGGTCTCATCTTGGAAATCAAGAACATCGATGGAAGCAGATAGGCTGAAACTGTTCAACAATCTTGTTAGCTCTAAGTTCTTTCTTTCTGGATTCTATTGCTGGGACTGGGAATTCTTGACTGCTCTTTTGCTTTTTAGTTGCTCTGTCTAAAGTGAACAACGCCCCAACAAGGTAATATAGGATTTGTTCTTTAATTTTTCCTCTTTTTTCCTTTTCCAGTACTTACTGCATAAGTGCACGTAGGAAGGGGGATCTTTGCTCTTTTCTGGGGTAGATTAGATATAGGTTTTTGGAGATCTTCGTAGGGGTTTGGTGAGGGGTAGATTTGGAAGAAATGGCGCAGAGGTCAGCTCCGGCACCGTTTTTGACGAAGACCTACCAGCTGGTGGATGATCCAAGCACTGATGATGTGATATCATGGAATGAAACCGGCACAACCTTTGTTGTGTGGAAAACTGCTGATTTTGCCAAGGATTTGCTTCCTAATTATTTCAAACACAACAACTTCTCTAGCTTTGTTCGCCAGCTCAACACCTATGTAAGTTATTTACTTGCATCATTCTTGTCTTCTTTATTCTTCTTTTAGCTTCTATTTCCATCATTTCTTGCTTGCATGTTTATGATTTATGGCTTCTCTAATGTTGTTTGGAAACCCCTTTTTGTTGTCTTGGTTGACCGATTCATCTTCTTTTTCTGGAAGAAAAACCTTACGTGCAATTTCTTTGCAACTTCATGTCCGCTTTACTTTATTTATTTATTTTGGTTGGGTGGAGGGGTATTTTCCTTCGTTGCTGCATGAAAACGATGACTTAAAGATCGATTCCTTGATTTTCCTGCCAGCCTAAGGTCGATTGTACCCATGCTTAAACCGAGAAACTAGCATTAGGTGAGGGGCATGATGGTCCTTCTGTCTCTTGTCCTTTTTCAGCATGTGTGTGGAGGCAGCTACCTAGTGGGGCCGCAAGTCCAGCAAGGTAGAGTTCCTGGAGAAGATCAAGGTTTAAAATGCCCATATAGGTCCCTCTATGTATAGATATTTCAAATTAGATACCCAAACGTAATTAACCTGGTTGACTTTCATCAATAATCTTGCTTTCATATAAATAAATTAATAAAAACGGATTATTATTTAAAAGAAATAAAGAATTGCAAGTACGAGTTCTTATATTTAGGAGATAAGAAGGGGACAAAGTAGGAAATGGTCCCTCAACTATATAATTTCGTTGATTCATTATAAGGCTATTTGTTAATTAAGTGAAGACTATATAATTTCGTTGATTCATTATAAGGCTATTTGTTAATTAAGTGAAGAGAAACTTTGGTAGATATGGGGTTAAGGTAGTACTCTTTGCCGTGGTCCTTAAAAGTCGTGGACATGCATCTTTAATATATATAGATAAGTGTCTTTATTTCTGTGTTCAAAAAATACTTCTAAATACTTTTTTTGTTTTGTTTTAGATTAAATATTTTTATTGGTTTTAATATGTTAATATTAAAAATAAATTATAAAAAATTAATAAAATATTATTTTGATTTTTTTAATATTTTAAAAATAACTAAATATCAATTAAAATAATAATATAAATGTTTTAATAATAATAATAATAATAATATCATCTATCATCACTATGGGAGCAATAATTGAAGCAATCCAATTGCGTGTAGGAAATTAACCTTTCTGGAAGTTCATCTTCGTATCTCAACCAAGGTTTTCCCTGTTGGGCCACCGAACTACATCATGTGGGCCACGTGTCTCCTAATTGTTTCCGCATCGCCTTTCCTGTTTTCCACTTTGACGGAACCGAAGAAACCTGCTAGTGTTTATCCGCTTCCTTTGTTTCTACTTATTTTTTACTGTTTTTCAGGGCTTTAGAAAAATCGTGCCAGACAAATGGGAATTCGCCAACGAGAATTTCCGGCGAGGACACAGAGAGCTCCTCGCTGAGATTCGCCGCCGAAAGACAGCGGCTCCGTCTCCGACAACCCAAACCTCGCCTGCCGGAAAATCCGGAGGCGCATCCTCTTCGTCCAACTCCGGAGAGGACCTGGGGTCCACGTCAACGTCATCACCGGATTCGAAGAACCCGGGGTCGGTCGAAACTGCGGCGACACAAGTCGCCGACTTATCGATCGAGAACGAGCAGTTGAAGAAAGACAACGACGTCCTGAGCAGTGAACTCGAGCAAGCTAAGAAACAATGTGGGGAGTTGATTAATTTTTTGACGGAGTATGTCAAGGTGAGCCCTGATCAAATCAATCGCATCATTGGATGTGGTGGGTCCACGTGTAATGGTGAGGCCGATGTTGGCGATAATCAAAGTGAAGATGACGACGACGACGACGATGATGAAAATACTAGTGATGACACTGATCATGATGATACCGATCATGATGGTGACGGAGGGGAAGGGGGGGGCTTGAAATTGTTTGGGGTTTTGTTGAAGTGTCAAAACAAGAAAAAGAGGGGCCGTGATGAGAAAATGGGGCTTGGGGGGCCCCGTGCAAAGGAAATCAAGATCTGTAATTGAAGAAATCGGTGGTGTGCATGGTCAAGGAACGTGCGCGCGCCCGCCTGAAGCTGATCGTTTTTAGCAGTAAAAGAAGTAGACAAAAGGATCTACTTCATTGTTATTATAATAGAAGTAGTAGATTGTGGTTGTAATTGCGATTAGTGCAATAATAAGTATGGAATGGTAATGTAAAATCTAGGTAGGGGTTGAAGACCGGAGGCAAATGGGTCTGCAACCCCCTCTTCTCTTCTTTCAAGTTGGCACTGCGAAGATGGATTTTGTCCCTACATAACCTAATTTCCTTTGTGATTAAAAGTGCTGTCATCAATGATTGATCGTTAATTTTATTTTTCTTCTGAGAAATTAATGTTATTGCCTCAGCTAAAGGAGTTAGAAGAAGAAGAAGAAGATCAAATTACGATGATGTAAAGGATTTGGGCCGTCGCTGGCAAACGAAGGCGTGAAGGAGATGACAAGGTTTCTTTGGAAAAGAAGGCGGAATGTCCACCAAGGAGGGTTGACTGAAAACAAGAATGAATTGGTCAGTGGAGATGCAGCCTTTTGCAATGTGGAGGAGGCAAGGACGCGTCTGACAGCTCAGCTGGGGCATGGCAGCGTGTCAGTGGGAGAAAATCTTTGGTTTATTTCAAGGTTATCAATTTCATTTTGGTTAGTGTTTTTTGTTTTTTATTAAAACAATAAATTTTGGTTTTGAAATATCGTAGTGTTTTGAAATATATATATATATATGATTTTAAAATTTAAAACATTCCTAAATAATATATTTTAAAAATTTAAAAATTCCTAAATAATAAAAAGTTAAGACAAAAAATAATTTTAACTTAAACTATTTCAACAAACACAAATAAAATGCTAAAAATTTAAAAAAAATTTAAAAGGTCTTAATATAAAAAAAGAGAGAGTAAGAATCAAATATCATTTTTATCATCAATTTTCCCATTTAGAATGGATGAATTCAAAGGATAACTGGGTTTTCTTCCTTTGAGAGCATATATATTATTCTTAATAATTAATAAATTGTGAACGAAATTTCAATTTGGAAACCTCACCACACTTTTATGTTCATCTAATGGCCTGCTATTTTTTACCCAGTATGAAATCCTAGTCTATCACAAAAATTAATGCTCATAATACAGGAGTAATTATTCGTCTAGGATACCAAGTTATCTTTGTTAACATGTTTGTGTCAAACATATTATATGTTTGTGTCAAACACATCATTACTGTTAGGTTGGTTGTTATTAATGTGCAACAACCATTTACTATTGTAATAACTATGTGCACTCATCCAAGATGTCAAATATTGCCATTGGTTGTTATTAATGTGCAACAACCATTTACTATTGTAATAACTATGTGCACTCATCCAAGATGTCAAATATTGCCAGCCACCATTGTTGAAAAAGAGTTGGAGTTGACAGTCACCTTTGTTGAAGAAAAGCCTCCATGAATGCCTATAAATAGAGGCATATGCAAGAAAGCAAAATGAGTGAAGAGTTTTGTGAGGATGTGAAGAGAGTAGAGAGAAAGAGAGAGCTGCAAGTGCAGCAAAGAGAGTTGAGAGTTGAGTATGAGAGGGTGTAATACTCCTCCTCCATGTATTTGTTTTGTATTCTTTCTCTATCTCTAAATATATTGACTTCTCCCGTGGATGTAGGCGAATTTGCCTAACCACGTTAAATATTATGTCAGTGTGCTTGGTCCTCCTATGAGCAAATATCAGAACATCACTGGTCTGGATTCCCCAACAATTGGTATCAGAGCCTTCGGTTTAAAGTGGTATTTGATTTTGCTCAAAAATGAAAGTTGTCAAGATTGTGTTTTGACCATACCACTGTGTAGAGGAGGAAGAGACGAAGCCACTGGTGAAAACCGCGTCGAAATCGGACGTCGGAAACCACCGCACGCGCTGGCGGGAGTGTCTGTCCACGTCATCAGCCACGTCATCAGTTCTGCGCAGTCATCAGACACATCACCTGATATATCAGCACTTTGACCAGTCAAACAGCCACGTCATCGAACACGTCAGCATGTAGAAGTGGTATGACATGTCAGCACCAGTCAGCAGCCACGTCATCAAAATGGGACCTACTGACACGTCACCAGCCGTGAGCCGAGAGTGAGCCGAGTCGAGCCAAGCCGAGTTGGAGCAGAGCCGAGCCGCGAGCCGAGGGATATGAATCTGTGTGGCGGAGTCTACGTGCAACCGGAGCTGAGATTGAATCTGGACCACTGATCAGGCGAACATTGTTTTGATGAGATCTCAGCCGTCTGAAGTGCGATTTGGACGATTTCAGACTTGTTTCCAGCTAATTTGATCGTTCCGGATGCAATGGTATGGTCCGATCATTGAGATTGAGATCAGAAATGACAATGATGAATGATTAAAGAGAGATTGCCCGATTAGGAGGCATCTGATGGTCATCATGGTGGTCGATAGAGCTGAAGAAGAAGAAATCACACATGTTTGCCCAATTACATGTGTTAAACTATTATATGGGAATTTTAATTGCCTTGAGGGAAGGTAAAATTGGGACACTCTGGACACCCGATCATTTGGACAATTTGAGGTGGAGAGTGAAATTTGATGAAGACCAATCTTGACGAATCTAAGCACTGGTAGTCTCGCCAGATGTTGAGAAATCAGGTATAAAACAAGGATACCCCAGATCACTTGTAAAGGAAAGCCGCGACAAAGCTAGCAAATGGTTGTTTATATGAAAAGACAGTACGATGGATAGATATGGCCTAAGAAGTTCTGGCTAGGAGATTGGGTTTTAAGCGGGACCATTGTGACCCCTCCAATCTTTCCTGGGAACTTGCTTAGTGGAAGAATTATCCATACGATACTATTTTTATATATGTGACAGTTTGTTGTGAAACTGTTGAAGACTAGTAAGATGACGACACAAAGGAACAGTTGGGTTTCGTATGATCAAGGATTTGATGGAGTGGTGATTTCTTCAAGGAAGTTAGATTCGATGACTGTAATTTCTCGAGGGGAGAATTGATGAAGACCCTCATAATGATAGAGAAATACATCAAGGAAATGAAGATTGGCACCCTATTTTGACTTGGATAGATGTTATGACAGGATGAGCTGCTGTCAAACATAAGTAAGGAATAAGGAGAAATCTGGAGAACATAAAATACACGAGGACACACGGAGACTGTGTAGGAGTACCCGGAGGATCCAACGAGGTACTATAATGAGACAACAGGTGCAAGGAGAAGAAGAGTTCCCAGATGAAGCTCAGAGCAGAGACTATGAAAAAGTTGTACAACAAGAAGTCTTTTGTGCTCTTGATAAAGGCAACAAACAAGGACCTTTCAATGCATATAAAGATGGAAGGATGAGCTGTTGCAGATGCACCTAATTGAGGGGGTGCAAACGCCTGTTATAAAAGGCGACCGCCTATGATGAAAGGCAAAGACACCAAAGGGAGTTGGTGTGGGTGGAGCTGTTAAGCAGAAAAGGCGTAAAAGCTCCAAACATAGAAATTGAGGTGGAGGATTGCGAGGAGCATACCACAACTTTCTCTTTCTATGTAATTAGTGGCAGTGATCTCTCCCATAGTCCACATGGTGGTAGAGAATTTATGGAGCCACTTTGAAGCATCTCAGTTGAAGAAGGATGTGATCGCCTATGAAAGGCGAAGACACCTTAAAGAGAAGGTGTGAGGGCTATGAGAAAAGCCTATAATTAGACCGCCGCATGACGACGAGCGGAGACACCTCAGGAGAAGGTGTGAGGGCTATGAGATGAGCCCATGATTAGATCGTCGTATGATGACGAGCGGAGACACCTCAGGAGTAAGGTATGGGGGCTATGAGATGAGCCTATAATTAGACCGCCGCATGACAACGAGCGGAGACACCTCAGGAGAAGGTGTGAGGGCCGTGAAAGGAGCCCAGTTCAGAACGCCCCAGAGCCAATGTGATGGCTAGGTATGAGTGGACAGATGGATAGCCAATGAAAGGGCTATGATGAGTATGGAGATAAATGCAGGATTGACTTTCATGGATATTGCCCCCATGCTAAAGATCAATGAGCTAGAAGACATTTGCCTTGGACAATAAGTGGATGACTTGTGGAGCATTAAGACGCGGCTGCTATGAAGGTGCAGAAGGGCATGCGCAGGTTCCGGGAACAAGTTGACTCTTGTCAAGGTGGTGGGCTCGGTAATGGCATTGTAATACTCAGAGTATGAAGACAGATATGGATCAACCTTTTATGGGCTGCCCCCATGGTTAAAGGTGGAAATCTACCTAAACTCTTGAGACTAAGAACGAGAGACTCATGGAGAAGTAAGGCGTGGTTCCTAAGGTGGAACAGAGGGCAGACGCAACTCTTGGATGAGTAGACTCTTAGAAGAGTGGTGAGCTTGTGATCATATTGAGATACTTAGATAATGACTGTCGCACTTGAAATATCCAATTGAGGGGGTGTTGTAAGCCTTGATGTGAGGCTTGATGAATCATTCCGGACCGAGCATGGTTGAAGGGGAATGTTGTTCCAAAGATAAGCGTTAACACTATTCAGATGTGATGTGACAGACCATCTGGTTATAGTGATCCTTTTGTGTGAGAAAAGGTGTGCTTTGGTTACTCTGATGATTGAAAGGTTTGGCGAGTACCTATTAACTTGGCCAAAGATGCTCTCAAAATGAAAAGCTTGGAAGAGCTGCAAGATGCAAACTTATGCTGAAGAAGAAAGAGGACAGTTGCCCCACATGAATGGCAAAGAG
This sequence comes from Populus ilicifolia, assembly GCA_015708895.1. Taxonomy (NCBI): domain Eukaryota; kingdom Viridiplantae; phylum Streptophyta; class Magnoliopsida; order Malpighiales; family Salicaceae; genus Populus; species Populus ilicifolia. The sequence continues at coordinate 1,538,766 of SRLM01000277.1, read as the reverse complement.
GGTAATTGTTAGGTTGGTTGCCATTAATGTGCAACAACCATTTGTTATTGCACCAACCATGTGCACTCATCCAAGATGTCAAAGGTTGGCAGCCACCATTGTTGAAGAAGAGTTGGAGTTGGCAGCCACCTTTGTTGAAGAAAAGCCTCCATGAATGCCTATAAATAGAGGCATATGCAAGAGAGCAAAATGAGTGAAGAGTTTTGTGAGGATGTGAAGAGAGTAGAGAGAAAAAGAGAGTTGCAATGGCAGCAGCCTTGCTGCCATTGTAGCAACTGCAAGTGCAACAAAGAGAGTTGAGAGTTGAGTATGAGAGGGTGTAATACTCCTCCTCCATATATTTGTTTTGTATTCTTTCTCTATCTCTAAATATATTGACTTCTCTCGTGGATGTAGGCGATTTTGCCTAACCATGTTAAATATTGTGTCAGTGTGTTTGGCCCTCCTATGAGCAAATATCAGAATATCACCGGTCTGGATTCCCCAATAATTATTGCAATTCAGAACTTAAAAACCTTCTGAATTTACTCCTTTTTAAAGAAAAAACTTCCTCGACAAAATACGCAAGATTCTAACATTGTGTTTTTATGTAGAATGAATGTCAAATGTTAAACATGTGGGTCTTTTCCACTGTTACATGTAATGGTTGACATTATCAGAAATGAAAGAGAGAACAGAGGAGCACACACCATTCATTGAAAGCTTCCTCAAATCCTTTAATCTACTCTCGACAATCATCTCCAGGAAGTGGCCTTCTTCCCAAGTTACTCCTGGCTCCATTGTATCACTATAAGACGCAGAAGTGATGGTAATATAACAACATCAGAACTCAAGTCACACTTTAGTTTGTCAATATTTTATCAAAAATGGAAAGGCAAGTAAACCAGAAACATTTAAGTCAAAAATTAGGCTAGAAATCTGGAATGACATGAGATCCTAAGCGAGATGAAATGTCTTCCACTTTGTATTTATTTTTTGTCAAAAGATGTTATGAAGCATACTGACATTCCAGTCAAAAAAGAAAAAAATTGACAACTTTGATTTATTCTTGTTTTGTTATTGTGCAAGGTTAGTTATCCTAGATCAAATTCAAATTTAGATAAAGCCTATTCAAGACTTAAACATGGTGCTTCAATCATTTAAGTAGAAATTTATTTTATCTTAGAATAGTTATGAAGTTAATTTTATTCCCTTTTGAAGCTCAGACTACTTTAAATGAGTCCATAATTTTTTTTTAATTTTTTACGACGTTGTAAGATTTAATTTCTATTCAATAAAATAATGAATTTTCTTCACTTTTCTCCTGCGAACCATGATCAAGAATACCATAACATCACAATTGATAAAGATAGTAGTTAGTACGTAGCAACAATACGAGGTACAATAACAAAATTAACAAACTTAACAAATGAGTTTTTGAAGACTTAGCGCAATAATTACAACATATATGTCCTAATATGAATGAATCGAATCACAAAAACTTTAGGGAAAAAGCCCATAAAATCCCCACCAAATACCCCCCTATTAACTTTGATAAATGGTCACCGTGGATTTAAACTCTACCATCCAAAAGACAAAAAACAAAATTAACTTAAAAGCAATGAAATTAGATTTTCATGATCTTGTTGTTATTCATTTTAGGACTCCACATAAAAAATAGAAAAAAAAAGAAAATACAAAAAGAAATATTGAAGGAAAATAAAAAAAATATCAATAAGAAAAATATACCAGAAAGTTGAGAAAGTTACTGAAGATTGGTTAAGAAAAATCAAAATATACAAGATTGAAAAATTTTTAAATATATTTTTGACTAATGTAGACCTTATTGATAAAGAAAAATTCAATTTAAGGGGGGGGATTCAAAATTAGATATTCAAGAACTCATTTAGAATTTTTCAAAATTTAATTGAATTTATTGAGGGTTTAATTACAAGAAAAATTAATTTCTGAAGTATGGATTGTACATGGAAGAGATTAAAGTCGGGGTGTTAAATTATAATTTTTAAGAGTTAATTTACTCAAATCATGGGTTTAATTGCATAAATATTAACGTTTGAATGACAATTAAAAACTTAATTGAAGAAATCTAAAATCAAGAACAAAATGGAAAAGATGCGTGAATGTAGAGGCTAAAATTGATCAAATCAGAGGTCAAATTGAAGAAATTAAAAGTTTATTGATTAATTAAGGATTAAAATGTACAGATTCAGAACCAATAACAAAAATTAAAAATGTAGTCAATATAGCGGCTAACAATTGAGTTTGATATGAATAAAATTATTTGAAATTAAAAGTTTGGAGACAATTATGGATACAATTAAAAGCAATTGAAAGAAAATAAACTCAATTATAATTTGTCAAATCCTAGATTAAAAACCCTAAACAATGTGTCGTTTAGATTGAATGATGAGAAGGTAAGTGAAAAATAGTCGGTCAACGTGGCTTGTTTTAACAGTTTTGATTGATCAATTATTAACTTCAAACGCATGAATATAAAGTTACTGATCTTTAAATTGAGTAAGGTTGGATATAAATAAAATATGTGAATCTCTTCTACCAACTTTTGATAGTTTCAGGTGACGATAATGTCATAATTACTCTAATAAATCCTTGAAAGTGTTCAACTTAGTCAGCTTTGATAATGAAAGCACTATGCAAAAACTCACATATTTTTCATGTGTTTATACTTAAAGGATTCTCAATAGGCTCTTATCTAGGGTCCATAACCCTTCCATCAAGATCAAGAGATCATAAATATATTTAAGATATCCCAAAAACCTATAAATATTTCATTTAAAAACAAAGTTATAGGGGAGAAAAGAGAAAAAAGAGGAAAATATTAATAAGAAACTTTAAAAAAATGTTTAGGAGTCTAGTATAAAGATTTTCTAAGCTTTGAAAGGATAATAGGTTGGTGACAAACATAACTTTTAACAAAAAAATAAAAAAAATAGTAGTTGATCTATGTATATTTTCTAATCCAAAAGCAAGTCATTATGGCCTACTTGTGGTGTTTATTTATTTACTTTTATTTTACATTTATATTTGCAAACATAGAAAAGAGGTTTGGAATGCTCAATAAATAATGTTGTATTCACCTTTTTTTATATTATTTTATGTTTAGTTTTATTTAAAGGTTTTATTTATGTTTTTTATATAATAATGTTATTTTTCAGTTTATAATAATAATAATAATAATGTTATTGTTTCAGTTTTAATATAATAGTGTTGTTTTAGTTTTTGTTTAATTTAAATGTATACTTAAGTAACAATGTTCTTTTTGATTGTTTTAGGTCTATTTATTATCCAAACAAGTTTAGAAAACCAACTTTGAATCCATATTGCATGATCATGCAGTGTGTTTTTAAGTTGGTAGTTTTTAGATTTTTTTTTATCATATGCATGATTTTGATATTTTGATGTTATTTGTTAGTTTTTTAGATTCAAATATTTTTATTTATGGTAGTGTGACTAATAGGTTAAAGAAAGCATGTTTTAGAAGCAAAAAAAAAAATGCTATTTTCTGATCTTGAGAGTGTGGCTACCTTTGCTAGGTTCATGCTGGGTCTATGAGTTTTTTATGTGTTTTTAGAAAAAACATTATCCTAAACCTTTGATTTATACCATGTTTGGTCTATTTCTTTACATAAACACCTTTGTTATGTATGATTAGTAGATAATATATTATTTATTTATATCAATAACATGTTTTTGACAAGTTTTCATCATAGGATTTTGATTTTAAACTTAAACTTATTTTGACAAAAATCATGATGTTTTAGTGATAATTGAAGTGAATAGATACTAGATTATTAGTTCTCGCATGATTTCTAATATGTATATGCTTTATTGTGATATTATTTGATCTGATTCGGAATCCATGTTATTAGGTTCATGTTTAGTGTTCTTCATCTTTTTTATGTGGTAGATTCATTTTGTTTATGAATTTTTTAATTTTTATCTTTTGAGGTGTTTAATCTATTTTCTTTTCTTTACTTTTGTTTTTGGGTTGCTTTTTTAGTAAAATCAAGATTTTTTATTTGGTTTATAGTTGAACCATAACTTTCAGATCAACCTAGGTGGGTTAACTTAGTCAGACCAGATTGAGTTAAAGGTTCAAGATTTGGTTTGGTTTTTTATATTTTTGTTAAAGGTTTTTTTTTGGTTTAAAGTTATGCTAGGCAACCAATATCTCTACTACCAGAAATGGAGATTGAAAAAATTATAAAAAAATTATTGAAACCAAGAACCATTCAACTCAATCAAAGTCCTTTTCCCTTATTTTTATGAGAAAAAATGATTGATCAAAGAGGATTTGTTAATAAATTAAAGTGAAAAACACCAAGCCTTAAAAGATATTACAACCTTTACTGGTAATAAGGAGACGATAGTTACCAGACGATGGTTCTCTATCTTTATAAATTATATTGAGGGATTACTTTTTTTTTTTCCAACTGTATATAGTAATTCCGGTGATAATAAATAAAATTTACAAGTATGCTTATTTTATAACACTTGTATTTCCTTTTAAATCATTAGGGTATCTTAAATTTTCACATAAAATATCATAAAATTACATGGATTCGAGCAAGATTTATTTAGATTTAAGGAGTCTAAAAACATCTATTAACAATACATCAAACATAGACTTATGATTAAATCACAGCTAATAATAAGACATTAGAAGTGTATCTTTGTTGTTGTTTAGGTGATAACCCTACGGAATGGTCCAGGTGGTTGGCTACAATAAAAAGATGGTATAACATCAATTACAATACATCTCTCATGTAATCTCTTTTAAGACTATCTATGATCACATCCTATATAGTCTAATAAACTACATTTCAGGAATTCATATAAAATTAAACATTGTAAGCACACTTCAAAAGATAAAACATAAAGGTTAATTTACATAAGACATAAAGCTTAGGTTGATAAATAAAAAAAAAGAGTTAGAATTGTACAAAGAAAAATAGGTGTACTTTAAGCTCCAGCCATACCAATAATTAGACATGCAACGAAGAAAGAATCAAAAGTTATCATGCAAGTACTTTGATCCTTTAAAATTTAAAGAAAAAATAAAAGAGATGGCTTATAGTTTAGACTTACCTAGAGGATTCCATATATCAAAGGTGAACATCCCATACCAAAATTATCTTTTTTTTTTTACTGGGAGGGTAATACATTATCATAATCTATAAAAGTGCTAGATCGAAGAAAAAAAATCCATAAATGAAGTGTTAAGTTGAAATTATTGATTTATTTCAAAGTAGTAAAATGAAAAAAAAAAAAACTGGTTAAAAGATACCAACTCTCACTTTGAGGAAACATCTTTTAACGGGGGAGGGGGTGTAATGGATCTAAGCAGTTACTGACAATAATTTGACAAGAGAATGAAGATAGCATGAAGGAGATGAGAGAGTTTTTTTTTTTGGGCAAAAGGCATAAGGTTCATAGAAGAGGGTTGGAAGAATGAGAATAAATTGAATAATAAAGTTGTTGTCTTGGAAGGAGATTAACATTTCATTATTAAATGGAGAAAGCGACAATGTATAAATGGGTGGAAAATATTTAGTTAGTTAGCCCATATCAATTTTGAATTTGAATAAAGCCTATTCAAAATATTAATCGAACATTTCAATTTATTTAAAAATAAAAATAGTATAAACTTATTTTATCTTGAATATTTGTGACATTAATTATATTCCTTGGAGGCTAGGATTAACTTGAAACAATCTAGAAAATTTTGTTTCTTTTTTTAAGCACTTGTAAGGTTTAATTTCCTTTCAATAAAATAAAGAATTTTGTCTTCTAAAATCTTCATAATTTTTGTAGTAGTGTTGATTAACTAGTTACTTTGCTTCTTTTATTTTACAGAAATGATTAAAATGTTTATATTTGTATATTTTAAAATGGAGTAAATAATTATTTAAAGTCATAAAAGTAAAAACCCATAAATTATATGCAAATACAAAATATAAAAAAATAATGATTTTTTGTTCTGCAAGGTAGGAGGATTTCCTAGAGGAATTTCTCTCTCTAGACACATGGTAACTTGTTGAACCATCCACATAATGTATACAATTTAATATTTTATAAATATATTGAAAATTCCAACCACTCATCTATAGTTAAAAGACTATTTTAAAAAATATTTTATAATAAAATAAAGTATTTCAATTGATTAAAATTGAAAAAAATAATTAATACAATTCACGTATAATAACTTTAAATATAAATTGTAATTATGATATAAATGGAATGAATTATTAAATACATTTTGTATATTAGGAATCGGATTGACATCCATAATTTTGGAAATACACGAAGCAAACATTAAAAAAAAAAGTGGTGTATAAAAGTTTTGCGGTATTTGATTTGTGGTTTTATAAGTTGTTAAAATATGAAAATGTTTATGGTGCATAATTAGATGAATGATGAAGTTAATTACAATAATAAACTAAAACAGCTGGTAAATTTTTTGTACATTAATAATGTAATTTTTTTTTAATTTTGGTTATCAAACCTTTTTTTAATTTTATTTTTTCACATTATATATGATTTTATATGTTGAGATTATTTTTTTCTCATTTTGTAAGCTCTCATAGTATAAAAAAAATATTCTAATATTAAATTAAAGATCAATGTTATTAAAAAATAAATGTAGTAAAAATGTTTGAAAGCAAATGGACCAAATTTAACACAAAAAACACAGGAGCCTTTTTGCCCCCTCATTTTTAGCATAGAAAAATTCAATTTGATCCCTCTAGTTTAAATTTATATATTATTTATCCAATTTGTTTTATCTTTTGACATTTCAATCCTATTTTTTTTCTTGTTTAAGTCCCTAGATATTTAAAAAAGAGAAAGAAAGTTTTTAACTGACCACATTTTAGCCATAAAAAGGTTTTTAGTTTCAATGGGTTCGTTCCGGAGAAATATGCTCGATGGTGATTTTTTTTAATCATATTGAGAAAATTACGAGTTTGTTATAGTTTTTAGATTCAATTTGATTTTTATTTTTAAAATATTTAAAAGGTCTTTGAGGTTGGAGTTTATTGAGATTATTAAGATATTTTTAAAGTGTATTTAAATAAAAACAAGTTGAAAAATATGTTTTTAGAGTCCCAGGACTCCAACTATGATTTTTTGATTAGTAGAAGTAATAAAAAATTATCTATTAAACAATAAGTTACGAAAATTAGAGTAAACAATGCATCATGTAATTTTTCAAAATAATTTTTAATAGTATCTAATTTTTAATTTTTCAAAACAATGCATCATGTAATTTTTCAAAATAATTTTTAATAGTATCTAATTTTTAATTTTTAATTTTTCAAAAATTATCATTAAACAATAAGTTACGAAAATTAGATATGTTTAAGGCTATTTTATTTTTGGCCTCCTAGACATGACCTCCTAAGTCTAATAGTATCTAATTTTTTTAAATATTTTATTAATTTTTATTTAAATTTTTATTGATACTCTCACTCTTATTTTTTTAAAATTGTTTAGTTTAAATTTTTGAAATAGTAATTCATCTTTTTATTTTCATAATATTTCAATGAGATTAATGTAATTTATCTTTTTATTTTATTTTATATAAATAATATTTATTTGAATGATGCATTTGTATATTATATTGTATTTATTCTTAGCAACTAGAATTAACTTCTAAAATAAAATAATTAAAAGAGTATAAATAAAAGAATAACTGGCATAAAATATTTACAATTGAATCTGTCTGTTGTTCGCTTTTGTTTGTAAAATTAAGTTTCTATTTTTGTATTTAATTAGTGTTAAAAAATATTTTTTTATCTTTCAGTTTGTATAATTTTTTAATTTATTTTATTAAGTGTATACACTATCTTTCCATTTTTCAATTAAAAATAATAATTTATGATGCCATAAAATGCATTCATAATGTTGACACCACATGTAGTATAGTGCATGTGAAATAACTAATAAAAATAGAATCCATTATGACAGATTTTGTTTATATATAACTTGTTCATAATTATTAAAGTCCATGTGAAATAACATTTGGTGAGAAGTTATATGGTGGTAATGATGTATTTCTCACACTATGTGACAATTAGCAAATCAATATATTAATTTAATCCTTATCAATATTATAGCATTGAAGACCAGCGTGTCAGTGAATAAAATTAAGGAAGCATAATATAATAATTTTTAGAGAGAAAAATGTATTTTATGACTTTAAAATTATTCACAAAAAATTAACACAATTATTTTATTAAATGTGTTGTTTATCATATTTAAAAAATAGATAATTTTAACGACATTGTAATATAAACTAAAAGATTTGGGTTTTTAGTTGATAATTTATTTTGCACTCTCTTACATTTTGTTCATGATATTGTTCACATCCAATTTTTCCTCTCTAAGTCCCTGTAATTTTTATTTTTTACACTTTAATCAGTGAACTTAATTTCCTTTTAATTTCATAGCTCTAATGTAATGATTTTATATTTTGGGATTTATTTTGATTAGTACGCTTTGCATACCTAATATGGCATTTGATATTCCTAGGTTAAATTAAAGATATATTTATGAAATTAAATTTTAGTTTTTTTAAAAACAAAAGTTGAAAGAAAAAGGACTAAAATTAACATTTCAAGAATAGAACCTTTTCCTATTTTCAAATGGCGTGAAAAACTTCAATTTGATTATGTAAGTTTCATATTTTCATATTTGATCCTTTTTCTTTTTAACTTTTATATTTTAGTCATTAAATTTATTTGTATTTCATTACTATTGTTAAAAGAGAAAGAAATTCATTGGAAAAGACAGAGGAGAGAGAGAACTTTTTGATGGCCAAATTCTAGGCTCTAATAACTAGAGTCTTGGGTTTATGGATTTATCTTTAAAAAACTTGTTGTTTCTAAATTAAAACTCAACAATTTTTTTAATTTGATTTAATTTTAAGTTTTGAAAATAATAAAAATATACTTTATGCTTAGAAATAGGGTTTTAGAGACCATATAATGTTTTTGGGTTAAAAAACCTTGGAATTTAGGTTTAAGAATTTAAAATTTTAGATTTTTTTGTCAACAATGGTTTTAAAAATTAGAATTTAAAAAAAAGAAAAAGAAAAAAGAGGTATATGGGCCCAGCCTTTTAGCCCGAATATTCTTATAAATACTTGATGGGAATAAAATATATATTTTATTTTTTTTATTGTAATTTTTAATATATATTTTTTAAAATTTAAAATTTATATTTTTAATAAATTTGTGTCAAAATTATCAATTCATGAATTTTTTGTGTTTTATTTATATTAAGACTTGATTTATAAGATTATGATAAGTTGTAATTTTAAGAAAATGATTATGATAAAAAAATATATGTTTTTTTAAATAAAATAAAAATAAAATAGAAATACATGAATAAAAAAAATATAATTTTCTCAAATTTTTATTTTAATTACTTTCAGTTTTTTTCAATAAACCATACTAACAATTAAATTGTTTTTTTTATGAAAACTAATGAAATTACATGAACAATAAAATATAATTTAGAATATTTTTTTTCGATGTAATTTAGATTACAAATATCTATTTTAATTTTTATATAATTAAATAAATATTTTTGAAAAGTTCTCAATGGCACAAAGTAAATCATTTACATGTGCATCTAGTTTTTGTTTCTTTCAAGTGAAATCAACTTTTTGTCTAGGTTTTTCAATTAGCATTAATAACTTTGTTTTTTATTTATCAATTCAAATGCTTTTTAATTGTTTATTAAAAACATAAATTATCTTTCGAATTCTCAATTAAAAAAAAAACATTATGATACCGAAAAGTGCTTCCACAAATCCAATACCCTGTCTTTTTTACATTAAAAATTAACTTAACCCACAATATAGCATAAAGTGCATCGTTTATTATCAAAACACTAAAAGGTATTGGAGCCCACACAGTATTCACACACAGAGAATTCATCCTGGATTGCTATATTGAATTTGTTTTTCAATTCGGTTATTGAGCTCGTTTGTTTTCTTGATTAAGCCCTTTTATGGAAGAATTCTCGGCCACTTTAGGATAATTTGCTAAGAAAGGATGGTATTGAAAGTTTGAGGATCAAAGTGAAATAAGTAGATAAAACGGGTGGCGACTGAAAAATATGGGTGAAATAATCATTGCCATGCCTAGCTGGGAACCAAACTAATGACTGTCAGCTTCTCTCCAATCAGCATCTCCCTCCTCTCCTCAAATCCGAAGAACAAAAATAATCTCAGCCACTACACATCCCCTTGACGTACGACACTGCCAGAACGAAAGTGGGAGCGCCCAAGCTTCACTTCATGTTAGATCAGGTCTTCAGTCTTCCCAGGCAATTTCCTCCATCTCACTTCTTGTTTGAAACTTTGAATTGTTTCGTTGTTTTATTTGTTATTTGCTCAAGCGCCATTGATAATTCTAAGTTCTAAGCCAGTGCTTGTTGCTATGAGTAGTAGTCCTACCGATTATTATTTATCAACGCTAATTATTTAGATTGTAGATTGTCTTTGTAGCTGCAATCAGACATGATTAATTAATTAATCCATTTAGATACGCTGAATCTGTGTTTGCTTTATAGATTAGTTTCCATCTTACACGGAAGGACCCTGTCCTTTCTCCAGACTATCTTCAAACTTTCTATGAGAACACCCAGTTAGACACTCATAGGCAGATGCTTGCGAAACTCCCTGAGGTTCAACCCTACGTCTCTTCATCTCCGTTCTGTCCTCTCGCCTACAGTTACTCAAAATCTCACATGATTTGATCGGTCGTGCTTCAACCTTACCCTTCTATGTTAATGAAAAATAAGATGAATGAAATATTCATTAGTACCAGAGTTGTGGGTAGATTTCTAGTGGCTGAAAATTGCTTATCGAGTGGATTGATCGATACAAAAAACTAATAGAGTAAAAGACATTGAAAACTAAACTTAAATGCTTTTGAAGGGCCAGAGGTAATGAAGATGTTAAAAACAATCTAAAGGCCCAATTTGTCATTTCCGTTTGAAGAAGAAAAGGACACTGATGAGTTCTTCAAGCTTGAAATGTCAAACAACTTCCTAAATCATTGAAGGGCTTGAGATGTCTATTCCCTCGTTGTCTTCTTACTCTTCACAAAGATGGCTAAATAAGTTGGAAATCAAATAAAATCTCTAAACTCATTTAGTTGTCTATGGAAAAAATCATAAGAAATAAAATAAAATCTCTAAACTCATTTAGCTGAAAATGGTTTATTTCATTTGATTTTCAAACAAATTTAAGAAGAGTAAAAGACATTAAAAGCTAAACTTAAATGCTTTTGAAGGGCTTAGATGCAATGAAAATGTTGTTGTGATAATACTGAAGAATAGAAATAAAAAAACAAAATATCTTTAAAAAATCATTTAACTTTTCTATATAAACAGAGATGCTTTAAGGGTGTTGAAGGGTTACAAGTAATGAAAATATTGTTGTCATAAACACAACTAAAAACACAGAAACAAAATATATTCAAAAAGTCATATCAATAATTTGATTTTTCTAAATAGCTTATTATATTGGAGATGCTCTGGTATTCGTACATGATGTTTTTAAAAGTGGTTTTCAATTAAAATAATTTGTTTATTTTTTATTAACATTTAAACATCATTCCAAAATATATAAAAACATCAATTTAATATTTTATTAAATAAAAAACACCTAAAAAACTAGAAACTAGTACATTATCAAAGGTCACTAAATCTGACAGACAACAATAAATGGCTATTAACCAGTTAGTGGACTGAGTTAATTAGGTTCCTCAGGTTCAGTTAATCAACACATTATAGTCAATATTCAAGTTTGAAATTCGCAAAATAGTTGAAAGTGATTCATCTTTTGTGGATGTTGTTGATGGAAGAATAATATTTGTCTTCGACGAGCTGACAAATCCCGTGTCGTTTGATTACACCTTTTTTTGGCTGAATTTGAAAAACAGAATGCTAATAATTGAGTTTTCACAATGAATTATTATACTAAAAAAATTTCCACACATAGTGTTTGTTTAATTTATCAATGTCCACTTAACGAACATTAGAGACGATTCTTGTACATTAATATTAGATGAATATTTCATTAATTTTTAATAATTTGAGTGAAAAAAGACCTGTATAATCATGGAATTTAATTCTTTATTCAGGAAGTTAATTTTTTAAAATCAAGTAAAAAATTTATAATATTTAATTTTTATTTTTTCATAATAATATTGTATAACTGGTCAAAATCATATGGGGTGATAGTTAAATAACTATTTATATGAAATATCTTATTAAAAACAATTAGATATCTGCTAAAATTGAAAAAAGAAAAAGGAAACTCTAGCTAAGACGTCTCTTTCAATTTTCATGTTCTATTTAACGCATCTTACAATTTCTTATTGATTTTTATTAAAATTTTACGAATATTCTTAGTACAGATGGTTTTTATATTATTTTTTTAAATTTAGAGATCATATTCGTCATGATGTATTTTATGTGGATCTCACCCCATTGTCGACTTTACGTTGCTTGAAGGACAGATTGCGAGAGAAACAATGACCCTCCCGCTTTGCCCACATCCACATGTTTATCTAAATTCATTTTCAGCTTTCCCATTGAAGAAAATATCCACCGGAAAGATCAGAAACTCAATACGTGCCTTATCGACCACGCCATCTGAGATGGAACAGCCGATGAGAGGGCAGAGGTTAATGGAGTTTCCTCATCTCTTGGCTCCTCACAAAGATTTAATGGTGGGCCTAATCTCAGCCGTGGATAAACGCCTTCATGGTCATCTCCTTCCTTCTTCAACCTCAGTCCCTCCTGATGCTGAATACTATCAGAACCAGAGTGGTGCTTCTCAAGGTTCTCTTTGCATCAACCGTGGAGTCGATTCCTCTCATGTACTTTCTCTCTCCCTAGAATATTATAACTATATAATATTAAAAAAACTAATGATTAATTTATTTTTTATTGAACCAGATTGATTTCATATTGACGAGTTGGCTACACTTGTCCTTACCAAACGGAGGAACAATGAACATTACCAACATCCAGGGCTATCTCAAATCCTCAACAGATGCACCGCATTTTCAATTCGAACTAGTCCAATGCAGCCCAACATACTTCATCTTCTTTCTTGATTTAATTCCAAGGAAAGAACTCGTTCTCCACCCAGATTACCTCAAAACATTTTATGAAGATTCTCAACTCGAAGCACTAAGGAAACAACTTGATGCACAAGTCCTTGAAGCCAAACCCTACTTCTCATCTTCTCTCTACTTTCGAAATGTTGTTTCTCCCACAGGGATTTTGGTTAGCATAACATGTGAGGATGGTGGAATGACGGAGCGTGCTGAAGAAATTATTCGTGATAATATTGATCCTATAGCTAATGAGGTTCTTGAACTATGGATGGATAGTTGTGTTTGTAAAGAAGGAACAACTACTATTGAGGAAAATGAGAGGGATCAACTAGAGAAAAGGGATCGAATGATAAAGAGTAGAGCAATTGAGATGGATTTGAGCTCAAGCATGCCAATTCAATTTGGACAAGATGTGGCTGACAGAATCTTGGGAATTATAAAAGGTGTCTTTAGGATATAATCATGTTTTTTTTAATCCTTCTTAGTGATCCATGAAAGTTAAAATTAGTGTATGTTCAAATCAATAAAGAAGTTTAAAAGAATTCAGTAGTTTTTATACAATAATTGATAGTTAATATTGTATTGAATTTAAGACTTAAATTTCTGTAAATAAGGTTATTGCATTTAAACAAAAAAAATAGGTTTTTTTATTTTACTTTATGGGATAGATTTAGCTAATCGATTTTAGAAAATGGATATGAATCGTATCATTAACGAGAATCTTGTATGTGGAGATTAATTTGCATAATAAGCATGATTTTAGTTTTTTAATTAATTTTATTTATAATAATATATTTTTAAGATTGATTATAGTTGATGTATAAGTTAATCTTTGTCCATTCATGACTTAAACTTTATACCATTTATAGTTATTTTCATCCTTACCTTGAAGGGTTAGAAGGAATCAAAATAATTGGACTATGTTTTGTATTGTGATAAGCTATTTTTTAAAATATTATTTTGTTTAAAAATATATCAAAATAAAGTTTTTGTTTTTAAAAAAATTGTTTTTGACATTAGTATGCCAAAACAATATAAAAACATATATATATATATTTTAATTTAAAGCATGTAAAATATTAAAAAAATTCAAATTAAACAAAGTGGGATCTTACTCTTAACGTATATGAATCATCTTATTAATGGTCATATTTGGATATTGTTTTGGATAGAAATATATTTACACTAGCTTAAAAGTTTTAATTATATGAGATTTTAATTTGATTTGATTTTATAAAGAAGAGGAGCATTAACATCAACTTAAAAGCTTTAACCGTATAAGATCTTAGCTTGCTTTGATTTTTTAAAGACAAAAAGGTATTAATATGAATTCAAAAGCTTTAACCATGTAAGATTTTATCTTGATTTGATTTGATTTGATTTGATCAAAATAAAGTATTCAGATGAGGACGAAAACTTTAACTGTGTAAGATCTTACTTGATTTGATTTAACAAAAAAAAAAACTTTGATCATTTGTTTTCTTCATTTGATATGATAAAGTAAAGGACTTTGATATTTTGCTTCCTTGACAGGATTGAATTTCTTTGAGTGAACTTCCAATTATATGTGCTTGATCTGTAATCTTTTTTTTTTCCTTCTCATTTTTGTTTTTTATGCTTGTATAATTGTATTAGATTTGGTGGTTTTATTTTTTTATTTTTTATTTATAGATAGGTCAAATGCAATTTACCTTAAATGTTCTTTTTCTAACTAAAATTTTTGAAAACTTTATATGGAAATTATTAAAACTACCCTTAGTTAGAAGGATATTAAAGTAAGAACCATGAAATGTATTTAGATTGAGTTTTTAATTTAATTTTGGTCCAAAGCCAATAAATTTTATTTGTTTAGTCATAGAGATCTCTAGATCATGGGTCAAACATATTGAAATTTTAATATATACAAATACCCCTTTATGTTTTTTACTTGGAATTATGGTGGGATCAAAAGTGTATTCAATTAAGATAAATATTTTCAAAGAGGAGTTCATCTTCCATTATAATAAGGAGACTTTATTTATACCCCAATAATATCCATAAATAATATTAAAAAAACACTTTGTTTTATTAATATGGAGAAATCATATCATTGACTATCATAACTTTGAAAATAATCAAGTATAAATTTCACACTATTTTTTTATGAAAACTTGACCCATTAGAAATTTTAAATGTATGACACTAATTATTTTACTTCCAATCAATTTTTTAAAATAAAAACCATGAATTGTATTTGGATTGAGATTTCAAAAAATATAATATGAAAATTATTTATAATACTCCTAATTAGAAGAATATTAAAATAAGAACCATAAAATGTTTTTGTACTAGATTTTTTTTATTTAATTTATGTACAACCTCAATAAATTTAATTTGTTTGATTATGAAAATCTCTAGGTCATAGGTTATACTTCTTAAAATTTTAATAAATTGAATTTTTTTTATTCTGAAATGAGGTTAGGCTTGCACCTATAAATGATTACTAGCTGGTTTTTATTTTATTTTTAAAAAAATTTTAAGCAGGTCTTTTTTTCTTTTTAATTTTTAAATTAGTAAAAATAAAAATAGAAAATAAAAATCTCACTCTCTTATCATTGTAATAAATTACTATGAATAAAAATTCAAGAGAACTCTAATTATAATATTTGGCTTAACTAGATGGGTCTAATTTGTTGACTTAAACTTTATTGGAATTGGATCAATAAAAAAAATTAGTTCTTTTTGTCAAAATACATCATTAAAGATGTTTTGTTTTTTTAAAAAGTTAAAACTTGGATTCACTCATTATCCACAAGTGAAGTTACCCTACCAGCAATCTAGACCTAACGTTGAGTCAATCCTCGAATATGGTCTTAACTACGCGGATAACATTTTTTATTTTTAGACATAGACCTATTTATTATAATATAATAACTGAATGAGAGAAATGAGCTATTTGTCAAATGTGAAAAATTCTAAAATAGAAAAACTTAGTTGTTATGGATTTGGATGATAGATTTCTTTTATTATTATTAAAGTCTCACATGATTCCCTTCCCTATTTTCAATCTAACAAGTTTTGTTGGGTCAAGTTCAGGCAAGAGGCACAGAGGTTCTGTGAGATCGAATATTAAAATAATCTGAAATGTAATTTTTTTTTCTTTTTGGTTCCCTACTATCCAAACCTTCTTCTTAGATGTTTACTCTAAGTTTTATTCAAATTAATCATTTTCTAATATTATTATTTAAACAAATGCAAATAAAGGTTATTGCATTTATTTGTAGAACTAAAATTTTTACGATGCTTTTTCATGATTATTGTTGTTATTATTATGCTTCTTCAAGTAAATTCTCATAAAGGACAATCTAGAAAAGTTAAAACCAGAGGACTACATCATGGATTGACCTAATAGAAGAAGTAGGAAATTAAGGAAGTATTGGAACTATTTGATACCGATGACTCAGGTACTCAAATTATCTGTTGCTTGTGTTTTCAATATGCCTGTGGTTATTTCTTTTTGATTTGTTGGTTTCTTTTGCTATGTTCTCTTAGCACTATTGATGTGAAAGAGTTGAATGTTGCCATAAAATATGGATATCTTGTCACATTTGATGAGTTTTTTTTTTCAAAACAATTATAACAAAAGAAATTCGATAATAGGGTATTTGGTTTCGAGATAATAGAAGAGCTACCTTTTATGCCTTATTATATACATGTGTTGAGCTTCTTTTTTTTTTAATCTAATGTGTTTTACAATGCCATTTTTCTTATGGATGTATGGGTGAAAATTTTAGTATTTGTGTGCACTTTACAATTCTTCCCAAAACAACATAATGAAATTTTATTATCTCTAGATTGAATTAGTTTCTTAATTTACACACATATCAATATGCCCTTTTATGCCTATTGGTTTGAAGTGAATGTAGTCAATGATTTCTTTTCACTTGTTTTTGAAAAGGATATTGTTTTTGAGTTGGTAGCTAGGTAATTCTTTATATACAATAATTTTTAAGTATAAACTTTTTGAAAAATAGGGTTATTGATGTGAACCTCGTGAATTCAATTATGTATGGGTGAAAATTTTAGTATTTATATGCACTTTACAATTCTTGTTTTCCCAAAACAACATAATGAAGTTTTATTATTTCTAGATTGAATTGGTTTTCTAATTTACACATATATCAATATGCCCTTTTATGTCTATTGGTTTGAAGTGAATGTAGTCAATAATTTCTTTTCACTTGTTTTTGAAAAGAATATTGCTTTTGAGTTGATAGCTAGGTAATTCTTTATATACAATGATTTTTAAGTATAAACTTCTTGAAAAATAGAGTTATTGATGCGAACCCCGTGAATTGGATTATATCAACTATACTGTTTCAATAATATTATAAGATGGTTTTTGTTCCTGGAAGATCTAAACCCTCATTTATACTCTTAACAATGAGGAGTTAATGCCCTAACAATATTTATTTTTTTTGTATAATGGGAATTGTCTAAATATAAGTTGTTTTAGCAATGCCTATTGAAAAAGATAAGGAATAGAACGGGGCTTTTTTCTTGTTGATGAATTATTATTTAATATAATTTGTTTTAGGAAAAGAACTCTATAGATGAAATTAAATAAATAACCAAGAAGCTTGGTGAAAGTTTCTCCGACAGAGATCAAAGAGATGGTAGAGGAAGCTGACTAAGATCATAAATTAACATGTTGTCATTCCTTACATATTAGATTTGAAAGTTAGATTATGAACCTGTTGTGAAATAAAGAAGTAGAATTATATTCTGGAACTTATGAAATGTCTTGTTTTCAAAGTAAAAAACTAAAAGTAACAAGCAAAAAGTTATGTCACAAACTAACAAGAATTCAATCATCATGTAATGAATGATTTGTTTGAGAATAAATTTACATGAAATTGTCTCAGAACTACTTTTTAATATATTTCAAGTATGACAAATCCTAAGATATGTGACAAATTCTAAGGTATTCTTGTCCAAGTCTGCTAGCTTTTGAAATTGTAAACTAACATGAAGAGATGTCAAAGTTAACTTGTCTCATCACATAGTAACGTAAAATTAGGATATGCAGCTTTCAAACAATTTTTTTTTCCAAGTTAATTTTATAAATTGCGAGGTATTGGTTTTAATTATATGCCCATATTTTTTTTCCTATGTATCCGATGACATGTAATGCACATAGATGATGGAGAAGTGAGTTTAGTGAGTTCAAGAGGATGACCTGTTTGATTTTATATTTTAAAAGTATTTTTTAAAAAAAAATTATTTTTTTTATTTCAATTTTTTTTTGGTTTTTTAAATTATTTTTTAATTAATATGTTGGTGTTAAAATGATTTAAAAAAAATAAAAAAAATTACTATGAATCATTCTACGTAAAAAGTATTTTAAAAAATAATCATTATCACACTTCCATAAGACTCCTAAAACGATGACATACAAATAATAGAACTTGAGTGAAGTTCTGTTCCATGCTAAAAGCCCTGACTAGAGAGTGTTTGGGATAAAGGTATGGTTGTTTTTTATTTTTTTGTGAGACCTTTCTAAAAGAACATGTATTTTTTTTCATGTTTTAAGAGGTGTGGTTTGTGTTTTAAGAGTATTATACCTTTAAAAAAGCCAATCACACCTCTAAATCAAACAAATACCAATTTGAGTTCAAACATGCCTATTCAATTTAGTTTTTTTAAATGATTTTTGTCATTAGAGATGCTCTTAGCTACTTAAATATGCAACTTTTTTTTTTAGATTCTTTGATAAAAAGATACATTTCTCATATCAATATGGTGTATTTAAATGAATTTTTTTTTAAATTAGCCTCAATACTTGAATATAAAAAATAAAATATATAAACAAACCTCTTTAATTACCATATCATTAATGATTTAAGGCAATACCAAAACATGACTAAAGAATAACATTTCACCAAATCATATCAACTAAAAAGAGTGTTTTTCTTGTCTTTTTCCTCCATTTCATATAAGGCTACACCTATGAGAAGAATTGTAATGTCAATGTGTATGTGATCATCTACATACATTGCTTGATCATTTTTAGAGGATATTTGAGCGTGTTGTTTTTTCAACTTTTTTTTTTCACTTAGAAATATATTAAAATAATATTTTTTTTATTTTTAAAAAATTATTTTTGATATCAATACATTAAATTGATCAGAAGACATAAATAAATATTAATTTGAAGTTAAGAAATAAATAATTTTTTATTTTTTTTCAATTTTTTTTTAAAATGAAACCACACCTTTATTTGAAACCGAAAAAAAGAGATCAAATGATAAAAAGTACATCAATTGAGATGAATTTGAGCTTAAACATGCCTAGTCAATTTAGATAAAATATGGTCGACAAAATCTTGAGAATTATAAGAGGTGTTTTTAAGATATGATCATGTTTTCTTTAATCCTTCTCAGTGATCTATGAAAGTTAAAATTGGTGTATGTTCAAATTAATCAAGAAGTTTAAAAGAATTTAGTAGTTTTCATATAATAAATTGAGTTAAAACAAAAAGATAGGTTTTTTTATTGTATTTTATCGGATATGACTGGCTATTTGATTTAAAAAAATATATAAATAAAAGAATAATTGATGTAAAATATTTACAAATAAATCTATCTTTTGCTTTTAGTAGTAAAATTAAGTTTTTATTTTAGCATTTAGTTATTGTTTTTATTTTCAGTTTGTATATATTTTTTAATTTATTTTATTAAAATACGCACTATCTTTCTATTTCTCAATTAAAAACAATAATTCATGATACCGATGTAGTATAGTGCATGTGAAATAACTAATAAAAATAGAATCCATTATTATAATTGATTATGACATATATATATATAGTTCTTAATTATTTGAATCTACTTACAAAATATCGTATGGTGAGAAATTATTTGGTGGTGGAGATGTATTTCTCTCACTTATGTATGCACAAGACAATTAACAAATCAATATATTAATTTTATTTTTATCAATATTATAACATTGAAGATCAGTGTGTTAGTGTGTTAATGAATAAAATTAAAGAAGCATAATATAATATTTTTTAAAGAAAAAATTGTATTTTATAATTTTAAAATTATTCACAAATATTATCACAATGATTTTATTAAAGGTATTGTTTATTGTATTTTTAAAAATACATAATTTTAATGAAATCGTAATATAAACTAAAAAATTTAGGTTCTTAATTGTTAATCTATTTTTCACTTTCGTACATTTTGTTCCTGATATTGTTCACATCTAATTTTTCCTTTCTAGGTCCTCAAATTTTTATTTTTTATACTTTAATCATTAAACTTATTTTTTTTTAATTTTATCCTTGGAACCTCTAATGTAATGATTTTATATTTTGGGATTTATTTTTATTAGTATGCTTTGCATACCTAATATGGCATTTGATATTCCTAGGTTAAATTAAAGACAATTATGAAATTGAATTTTTGGTTTTTCTTAAAACAAAAGTTGAAAGAAAAAGAACTAAAATTCAAATTTCAAGAATAGAACCTTTTTCTATATGATAAACATCAATTTGATCATTATAAGTTTCATAGTTTGCATATTTGATCCTTTTTCTTTTTATCTTTTATATTTTAGTCATTAAACTTTATTTATTTTGCATTTTAATCCTTGATTATTTTTTTTAAAAAGGAGAAATTTATTAGAAAAAAAACAATAGAAAAAGAAAACTTTTTGGTGGTCAAATTCTAGCCTATTAACTACAATTTTAATGTTTATAGGTTTATCTTTAAATAACAATTCAATAAATATTGTTTTTACCTTTACCAATGTTCATAAGAATGAGTGAGAGTACAATATTTTTTAAATTTGATTTAATTTTAAGTTTTTATATGGATTAAAATATGCTTTATATTTAGAAATGAAGTTTTAGAGGTTTATCTAATGTTTTAAGGTTAAAAAAAAATTAAAATTTAGATTTAAGGATTTAAAAATTTAAATCATGATTTTCTGGTCACCAACGTTTTAAGAAAATTGAATAATAATAATAATAAAAAAAACGTTGTCGAGATTTCCTTGTCATTACAAGTTGGGAACTAAAACCAGTTAACCAAAATATTAATGATTCGAATTTGTAAACCTAAAATCTAAACTAATGGCTGTCAGCTTCTCTCCAATTTTACACTTACCACACTCGTTACCATCTCCTCCTCCCCTCAAATCCTCAAGAACAAAAATCTCAGCCACTGCATCACTCTCCTCCTCCTTCTCCCCATCTTCATCCGCGTCCCAAATGGATCTCCACAACCAGGGACGTCAGAAATTCATAGAATTCCCTTTTGTCTCTGCCCCACACAGGGATCTCATGGTTAATCTCTTAGCAACGGTGGAGGATCGACTTGGCTCACACCTCCTCCCTTGTACCCTTCCCCTTGACGTACAACACTGCCAGAACGAAAGTGGGAGCGCCCAAGCTTCACTTCATATCAGATCAGGTCTTCAGTCTTCCCAGGTAATTTCCTCCATCTCACTTCTTGTAGCACAGTTTGAAACTTTGAATTGGTATGTTGGTTTTTTTTTTTTTTGCTCATGCGCCACTGATAATTCTAAAGTTCTGAGCCAGTGCTTGTTGCTATGACTAGTAGTCTTACCGATTAGTAGTTATCAACGCTAATTATTTAGAAGGTAGATTGTCTTCGTAGCTGCAATCAGACTTAATTAATTAATCCATTTAGATATGCTTAATCTGTCTTTGCCATGTATATTACTTTCCATTTTACATTATGATGGACCCTATATATTGTGCTTGGCTAATTTCTTGGAAACTAGCAGTTTTGGCATGCACCCCACAGCAAAAAAAAATAGAATTGGGCTATTTCCCTCTTAATTGGGGACAGTTTTGCACTCAGTTGGATAACATAATAATATGTCTGTTAATGCTTTGTATAGCTGGTATAGTGCTTATCAGATTTTGGTTCAGTTTGCTGTACTAGGTCTTGGAATCGCATGAAAAGCTTGGTTTGATTCCATAACTGAGTAATGCATGAGGAACCTGGAATAACCCTTTACTAATTTGCGGGAGAGGGATGGCTTTATACTTATTATTCAACAAATATAATATGGAAAATTACAATAACAAAAAGCTAATGCAATCACCTGTATGCTTTCATTAGTTTTTGTGTAATCAAAGTCCTGGCTTCTTTATGGAATGCTGATTTCAAAATTACTGAGACATAATTTATTTGTAGCAGCCAAGTACTGAACCTTCTTACTTAGTTATGAGGATTGAAGTCTTATGTCGAAGTTGAATTTGCAGCCTTTTTATGTATAATCTTTCTTTGGTCATGGCATCATGCCCCATGGAATCCTATATTGTTATTGGCTTCAAATGAAACAGGCTGCAAATCACAGTACTTGCCTGGATTTGCACTGTTGTTATCAATCTGATGTAGTTATTTTTGTTTCTCAACTTCTCAAAATTGTATTAAAATTTATAGAAAGAAAATCTAATTGAAAGCCGGACATTTTTCAGGTTGATTTCATATTGGGAAGTTGGCTGCACTGTAAACTACCTACTGGAGGAGCATTGAACATAACTAGCCTATCCGCCTATCTGAACCCTTCAACAGATGCACCAAATTTCATGATTGAGCTAATCCAGAGTAGTCCAACATCACTGGTCTTCATTCTTGACTTGCCTCCACGGAAGGACCTCGTCCTTTCTCCAGACTATCTTCAAACTTTCTATGAGAACACCCAGTTAGACACTCATAGGCAGATGCTTGCGAAACTCCCTGAGGTTCAACCCTACATCTCTTCATCCCTTTATCTCCGTTCTGTCCTCTCGCCTACAGTTGTTATGATTCAAATAGGAGCTGAAGTGGGTGGACCAGAACGAATGGAGGAGATAGTAAAAAATCACATAGATCCTACTGCCCAGGAAGTTTTAGGCATTTGGTTGGATCATTGCGCTCGTGGAGAAAGATTGGTGGGAGAGGAAGAGAAGGCTTATATGATGAAGCGAGATGAGCTGATAAAGAAAAAAACTATTGAGATTGATCTAGGCACAAACTTTCCAAGATTGTTTGGTCCAGAAGTCACCGATAGAGTATTAGGAGCCATACAAAAGGTTTATAACATCTGACTTCCGAGGCTGATCCCGCTTGAGAATCAAGATTGAATATTTTCCTTATGCTATGGATCTACAGAAGGAAAAGAATGAATGGTGTGCATTTGCAATCTAGTATAGTTTGTCCTCCATTTCACATGCAGAAACTTTGATGCAACCTGCAAAAAACATATTTTAATGCTGTGTACATTTGGTAGAACAGAATGTAACGCAATAGGAAGAAAATAATGATTTTTTCTTCTTTTCTCTTACATTTTTTCACATTTCATCCAAAATCACACAAAATCTCACATGATTTGATCGGTCGTGGTTCAACCTTACCGTTCAATGTTCAAGAAAAATAAGATGAATGAAGTATTCATTAGTGCCAGAGTTGTAGGTTAATTTCTAGTGGCTGAAAATTGCTTATCGAGTGGATAGATCGATACAAAAAACTAATAGAGTAAAAGACATTGAAAACTAAAATGCTTTTGAAGGGCTGGAGGTAATGAAAATGTTAAGAACAGTTTAGAGGCTCAATTTGTCATTTTCGTTGGAATAAGAAAAGGACAATGGTGAGTTCTTTAAGCTTGAAGAAATGTCAAGCAACTCCATAAAATCATTGGAGTCAGTGGACTGAGTTAATCAGCCCAATATAGTCAATGTTCAAGTTTGAAATTCGCAAAGTAGTTGAAAGTGACTCATTTTCTGTGTCTGTTGTTGATGGAATAATAATATTTTATGTGGATCTTAGTCCAGCGTAGACTTTACGTTGCTTGAAGGGCATTTGTACGTGAGAAACAATGACCCCGCTTTGCCCACATCAACATGTTCATCTAAATTCATTCTCAGCTCTACCATTGAAGAAAATATCCACCAGAAAGATCGGAAACTCAATACTTGCCTTATCGACCACACCATTTGAGATGGAACAGCCGATGAGAGGGCAGAGTTCATGGAGTTTCCTCATCTCTTGGCTCCTCAAAAAGATTTAATGGTGGGTCTAATCTCAGCCGTGGATAAACGCCTTCATGGTCATCTCCTTGCTTCTTCAGCCTCAGTCCCTCCTGATGCTGAATCCTATCAGAACCAGAGTGGAGCTTCTCAAGGTTCTCTTTGCATCAACCATGGAGTCGATTCCTCTCCTGTACACTCTCCCCCCTCTCTCTCACACACACTTACCTGAAGCGTATACGGTTTTCTAAGAAAATAATTTTTTTCATCTTCCTACGGATTAAAGGGGGACGAAAATTAACAATTTGAAAAAAAAATACCGGCAATTATGATATTGTTTTTCGATGAATTATATTATAATATACAAGAAGAAGATCCAATGGGAAAAATCATCATTATTATATATATAGGAGCATGATAATTTTTACACGTAGGATCATGTGCTCCTCTATTAATTTGCCTGAATTATTTCATTTTCATGTTACTGGAATTTGAATTCAATTACAAGGGTCTTGGTTTATATCGCTTTGTATCTTGTAATAGACTTTGCTGGCAATCTATACATAAACTGCTAGGAAACCAATAAAAAATATATTCAGGTTTACAAACTCTCACATTATTATTATTTAATTCCACTCATATACTCATTTAACATGTATTTTTAAACCTTAATTTTCACACACATACTTTAACATATGATTGTGAGTTGCACATTAGATTATTACATTATTTATGTTCTTTTGTTAAAGGTAAAAACTACGGGAAATTGATAGTATACAATTTGAAAAAAAAAAGAAAAAAAAGGAAAAAAAATATAGATAATAAAAATATAGATAAGTTTGGTTTCGTAGCCTCCCTAACCTAAGCAATTAGGCCCGAAAGGGTGTTTTAACACCTAATATCCTAAAGTCAACTGAATTGGAAGCTATTAGCATAACACTTGTTACATGGGTTGAGGAAAAAAGTTTAAGAAAATCAAATATTACACTATCTACGTATCAGTATTGGCAATATGACTTATTAAGCTCATAGGGGTGTCTCAATACTTAATGCCCTAAGACTAACTGGTTTGGGAGTCATTAGCCGAAAGCTCATTACATGGGTTAAAGATGCATTGTGTTTTAAGTTACATGTATATATATATTTTTTTAAAAAAATCTCAACCTCAGGAAGTTAACATTAAACATTAGAACAAGAATTTTTTTTTCTTCCAAGTAAAGTCTCATAACTATGTGTTGATATATTGAGCACAGAATGAAGGTTTATTAATATCTTTTTTAAGAGGTATTGAGCAGATATATAAATTTAATGAGAATTTATTTATTTGAATATACTGAGCACAAAAAGAAGGTTTATTAATATTTTTTTTAAGAGGTATTGAGTAGATCTAGAAATTTTGTAGCCTCTCTAACCTAAGCAATTAGTCAACAAATCAATAGTTTCTAATTTTGACCTATAAAAGGAGGCATTTGCCATGCATTTAGACATTTTAGTCTCAAAATCAAGATCATGCTTTTGCTTTTTCTCTTTGTATTTTTTGTATTGCTTATATTTTGTTTTCATTAATATTAAGTTTATACCTTTCATTTCCTTTCCTTGACTTAGTTAACTTTTATCTTATTTATGTTTTTATTTATTTTTCTTTCTTTTATTATATTTAGCTAAGTTTATTGTGTCAAGGTGAAAATATTATACTAATGGTGTAAGAATAAGTATAAAATAAACTTAATATAAACTTTAATATTTTATACTAACATGTTTTATATTTATTATTTTGTTCACTCTTTAATACTTTGCTTGTTAAATGACTAATTTAGATTTATGTTGTGTAATACTTGGTACAACAAATGCTTGATACTTTTATAGCCCATATTATATGGTATAACCGACACCTAAACTATGAAAGAAACTTGATTTGTTGTTAACATAAGTTATAATCATAAATATCTGACGAGATTTACAAGTATTAACATTAATCGAATAAGATGACTAATGTAATCATGTTAACAATTTATAATCTAAATGGAAACTCCTTTATATGTGATTTTCAATTGAATAATAAGAGTTTATACTATACTTGTTTGACATACCATTAGCAGATCCTCTAACTTTAATATTTATTGTTATCATTGTTTAATCTTTATGTTAATCTTCCATCTCAAAGTTCTCATCAATTTTTTCTTCTTTTTCTTCTTATATTATTATTATTATTATTATTAGTAGTAGTAGTAGTAGTAGTAGTAGTAGTACTACTACTACTACTATTGATATTATTATTTTTAGTATTCTTATTACTATTAATATTAGTATTACTACTATTTTTATTATTGTTATTATTATTGTTGTTGTTGTTATTTATAATTTGTAAAATTAATCTCTCTATGGTTTGACCCTGGTCTTCTCAGGTTATTTATTACTTCGACACTCCTGGACTTGGAAGAAGACATTAATCTTTTGGTCATGTCAATTGTCCAGACATTATTGATATAAAAGAGTTGAATGTTGCCATGAGGTATGAATATCTTGTTATATTTGATAAGTTTTTTTTTTGTCCTAAAACAATTGTAATAAAAAAAGTTTGATAATAGGGCATTTGGTTTCGAGATGATAGAAGAGGGACCTTTTGTGCTTTTTTTTTATTATTAACATGGGTGTTCGAGCTAATTTATGCATATCTCGAGTAATCCCATAGACCCTAAAATTAATGACGATGTAAGCTTCCAGTAGCTCTGAGTATACTCGAACTCATAACCATTAGGGAGTAAACCCAAGGCCTGACCAATTGAACTATCCCTCAAGATTCCTTTTGTACTTATTATGTATATGCGCTGTGTTTTCTTTTATCTAGTAGTTTTATAATGCCATTTTTCTTGTAGATGAATGGATGAATGTTGTATCACCCTATAGTATTTGTGCACACTTTGCAATTCTGGTTTTCCAAAAACAGCATAATGGAGTTTATCATCTTTAAACTGAAATGGTTTTCCTAATTTACACAGGCATTGATAGGCCCGTTTATGCTAATTGTTTTTAAGTGAATGTAATCAACGATGTTTTAAAATAGTTTCATTTGTTTTGAAAAGGAAATTGCTTTCGAATTGGCAACTAGGTAATTCTTTATATACAATGATTTGTAAGTAAAAACTTTTTGAAAATAAAAAACATGAGAATTAGGCATTATTTGTAATAGGGCTATTGATGCGAACCCAGGGATTGGATTGTATCAACTATATTTGATATGATTCAGGTTCAGCCTTGGATTCTTTATAACAAGCATTTTATTATGTGTTTGAGATTTATTATTGATACAATATAATATATGGTTTAGCATTGAAATTTTCATGATGGGGTTTTACCTAGGGTTGTATTCGGTCAAATTGAGTTTCTTATGGATAATGGATCTAACCCAATTCTTTTTATGGATAATTCGATCAAATCAAGATAAGCTATGCATGTGATGTTTTTGGACAATAAATAAAGTTTTTTGAAGTGTATTTTAGGTTTGCTTTGGTCCCTATTAATGAATATAAGTTTGGGTCATATAAGGTCTAAAGTTAGCTTAGATTAATTAAGATGTTGAAATCATATCAGATTTATTTGGGTTGGTTTTCTAATTTTATGAGAACTTAAAATCTAATTAGATTTGTTTGGTTCACATAGGATTCAAAGTTGGCTTGATTAAATTAGGATGTTGAGATCATATCGGATTTGTTTGGGGTTGATTTTCTTATTTGAGGAGAACATAAATCAGCAAAATATTCTCTTAAAATTCAAACAAATTTTTTCCATTAGTTTCCCTATTATTTAGGAGAATATTTGTCAATAAAGGATGTTAGGTGGGTTGCCAGATCTTGTTTCCTATGTTAGGAAGGATTAATTAATAATTCTCTTAATTTAGAAAGAAAATTAAATTGACAAGTATAAAATAGAAAATTTTTCTTCTTTAATTGTCCATGTAAAACAATGAGACTAAACACAACAAGGAAAGAAAACTTTAGAATTAATTTCACATTCAGATCAAATTTTCTAGTCTATTTGAGACTTCTTAAGAGTGACAAATCTAATTTTAGCATATTTAGGTTATTAATTTTAGATTTTTATTACTTTCTTCTTAGTCTTTAGTTTTTATTACTTATTTGGGTTTTTTTGTAAGTGGGCTCAAATTAGCTCATGTACAGGGATCCATTAAGGTTGTTTGAAGCATTATATAAGTATTCTGTATACTGAAAGACATAGAGTCATGAATTTATGAAATAAACTTGTGTTTTGCATAATATATCATGTTATCTTTGTTAGGATATAGATCAAATCTGACATATCAGTGTATAATTGACCTTATGATGTCATTCAATTTAATTTTAATTGTGATGATGTCTTGAGATAGGTTTCATTGTATCACACTTCTCAAACATGATTTTTGGCTTTTTTGAGGAAATATCATTTTCGATGGATGTTGCTTGATTACATGATAAAAAGGTTTGCATCAATATTGCTTTAATAATAATATAAGATGGTTCTTGTTCCTGGGAGATCAAAACCCTTATTTATATTGGAAGTTGATGCCCCAATAAAAATACATTAGTCTGTATAATGGTAATTGTCTAAATATAGTGCTTTTAGCAAAGTCCACTAAAAAAAGTAAGGAATATAATAGGGCCTTTCCTGTGGAGACCTTTTCTTTATAATCTTGTGTTTACAAAACTTGTTTCACTTATCGATCATTATTAATCTATCTCTCACTGTCTTCTTTGACATTCTTTCTTATATCATAATCAATTTAAGAAGCATTTATAGAATGCTATTGGTATATCTATACAAAAGTATCAGCTATTTGTAGTTTTGCAATAATATGAGCTTTGAAGTCCAATTAAAAAAAAACAATAAAAAGCTTTTAAGAGCCATTTGGTAAGGATGAAGTAGATCCATGTTGTAATAACTTTGCTCGAGTAGTTTCTTTCTTGACTTACATCCTTCTAAATTTGAGAGCGTGATTATTCCATCCTTTTTATGGACCTGACTGCATGGTAGCATATTGCTTGATTATGTTTTGTGAAAAATCAAACAAATAATTGTAGATGTTGATAAAGATGGCAGTGTTGCAATTGATTTTGATGAATTTGTTTATACGATGACTGCTAAGATTGGAGATAGGGACACAAAGGAAGAGCTTTCAAAAGCATCCTGTATTTTGACCATGATAAAAATATGAATTTTTGTTGATTTATCCTTGATGTTTCTCATTCTTGTTGATGAGTTACTATTTAATATATTTTATTTCAAGGAAAAAACTATGTAGATGACATCAAGCGTGTAACCAAGGAGCTTGGTGAAAGTTTTATTGATAGAGATGGAAGAGATAGTTGAAGCAGCTGACCGAGATCATAAGTTAACTTGTCTTTCCTTACATATTAGATTTGGAAGTTAAATTATGAACTTATTGTAAAATAAAGGAGTAGAATTTTGCTCGTGTAACTTATGGAATATCTTATTTGCAAAGTAAAAAACTAAAAGTTGAAAGCAAAATGTTATGTCATGAGCTAACAATAATTCAGTCATCATGTAATGAGTGGTTTGTTTGATAATAAATTGGTATGAAATTGTCTTAGAACTGCTTTTTAATATGCTTCAGACATGAAAAATTCTAAAGTACTTTGTCCAAGGCTGTTAGCTTTTGAAAGATCCATAGCTTTTAAAACCAAGAGATGTCAACGATAACTTGTCTTATCACATAGCAGTGTAAAATTAGGATATGGATCTTTCAAACAATTCTTTATCTTAGTTATTACTTTATTATTTCACTTTAAATTTATTTTTTTATTTTTTAAAATTGTTTTGATATACTAATATTATAATAATTTTTTAAAATAAAAAATTATTTTAATTCAATTTTGAGTAAAAAATATTTTAAAAAATAACTATTATTATATTTTCAAAGCACCCCCAAAATAAGGACATATAAATAATAGAATTTGAGTGAAGTTTTGTTTTATGCCAAGAGCCTTGACTAGGAGGGTGTTTGGGAAAGAGTTATGGTTGATTTTTTTTTATTGAATTCATATAAAAAAACATGTATTTTTTTTTGTTTCTATGAAGTGTAATTTGTGTTTTAAAAGTATTATGCCTTTTAAAAAAATGAACCACACCTCCAAACTAAATAAACACTAGGTGTGGGAGTAGTTACAAGCATAAGCCAAAGAGCATGGGCGCCTCATATAAGTTACTTTTATTTTTTTAATTATATTTATGTTTGTTAAAAGATTGAATTAACCCTCATTTAAATTGAATATAACTAAAAAAATTATTACAAAATATAAATTTTTTCCTGTACATTAGTTTTAACTTGTTCTTTTTTTATTTTTTATTTGAAGAGTAATTTAGTCATTATAATGTGCAATTAAAAGGATAAAAAGATTGAAAAAAAACCCTACACCCCTTTTTTTTAGATTATTTAAGTCATTTCACTATGTATCTAAATGTGAAAAGATTAGTTTATCCTTAATTAATATAATAATGACAAATAAACCATGTATAAACATTATTTTACAACTAATAACTAGTTTATTATTTTTTTTACAAAGAAAAAAATATTATTTTATTATTGTAACACGCATTGAACTACTTGCGGTTCATAATAGAAACACTAAGATTTTATTTTTAATGGATGTCTGGTTTATATTTTAAAATTGATGTTATAGTTTATTTCTCTATGTAAAGTAATTAAAGCTATGCAAGTGAAGATAATTGTAAAGCTTAAGATTGGAGTTATTGGATAGTCAAGAAATATTTAATTTTTTTAATATCATTATGAAATCATCAAAAAAATTGAGAGATTGATGCTTGAGAACAACTAAATAAGTTGGACTCATCGAAGAGTATGGAGTTCACTAACATATCCATGGTTTAACATATACTAATAATGTTGTTCCCTAGTTCACTAGTGGAATAGTCATTAATAAGTTGATTTTTTCTATTTAGAAAACTAATATGTTAAATTAAAATATATCTTTATCAATAAATTTATTTTTAATTTAAAAAAGTTCAACTATTTTATATTTTCAAATTTACCATCAAAACATGAACTATTAATTAAAAACTTTTTTTATGAAACAATTTACTCAAAAATATTAAAATATCAATTATGTGATGATCAAAGGAAGATTAAATTAAAAATACTAGATTGTATTGTTCTAAAAAAATAAAAGTTCTATCTCAAATAATAAAATCAAATTATTAACTACTATAATAAAACAACTTGGGGTTTCCCCACCTCCATGAACAATAAAGGAGGTGGCCCTTTCTTCTTCTTTTATCAATTTTTTTCATTAAATGCTATTTTTTTAACTTTATTATTCAATATTTTATTAATTTTGAATTGATTGCCATAATTTATCATAGTTTATATTTTATGAGGTTATTACAGTCTCAAACAAACATCATGATATTTATTTCATTACTAGAAATTTGACAAATATAACAACAATATGAACAAAATTTACTCCATCAATATATTACAGTGATATTTAGTGATAAAATATTTCATCGTTATATCCATCAATATATATTGATAAAATCACAATTGAAAATAAAGGAACGATAAAAAAAATAAAAAATAAAATGTCATTATTACAAACAATATTACTGAAGAAATAAACTTTTTGCTAATATTTATTGGTGAATCCATTAGTAATTTTTAAATTATAATCATGTAATTGACCCTTCTTTCCCTCCCTCATTTCTTCTTCTTCTTCCAACTTTTTCTATAAAAAAATAGCAAACAATAACTCTCTTATTTTATCACAAATTTGGTCACCCCAATACTCATTTTGCCAACATTTATGTTTGAGATCAATAGATTCACAACATCAAGTAAGTAAAATTACCTATTTTTTAACTTATTTTTTAAATGTTGTTGTTATTGTTGTTGTTTTGCATTTGATGTAGTATATGTAGTTTGTTTATGTGTTTATTTATTTTATAACGTTTTCTCATAGAAACTTAATGTATGAATATATGATTTGTACATGTTAGTATTTGTTAGAGATTTTGAAAAACTATAATTGTTTGTAATTTAATGAAATTGAGTTTGATTTTTGTGACTTAAATGTTTTGTAATGAAATAAATAATGGATTATTTAATGGGCACATATCTTTTTTTTTTTTCATTTTTATTGTTCAGTTGAAAATTTTGATAAATGCAGAGGAATTTGAATTTTTATAGAAAATTGATATTGATTTAAGGGTACTATTAAGATAAATCAAATAACTTTGAGTTAAACTAATGATAACTAATTAGTTGGATATCGATAATTTTTTCAGTTTCCATAATTAATTAATATATATTGTCATCAATATTTTATATAGATTTTATATAAGTAATGGATAATTATTCTTGGATGTATCATGTTTCACCTAAAAAGTTGCACCAAATGAATTATTATAATGAGGTTGAGAGTTTTATTAATTACGCACTATCTAATCTTAAAAATATTAGTGGAAGCGGTATTAGATATCCATAAAAGAGATGTAAGAATAAAAAATTTTCGATCCAAATGTTGTTACAATGCATCTTCTAAAAAAAAGTTTATAGAAAAATATTTGTATTTGTTTACACTCAGAGAACTATATATCCCTTACGAGACCATAATAGAAAGGATAATTGATTCAGCTTCTAGTTCTAGCAATGTGCATTAACTTGTAGATGATAATAGTAATCCTTATAGTAATATGGTTATAGATGTGATGAAAATCAATAAAGGTTATAAAAGTGAATATTCAATCATAGATGAATAATAAAATGCAAATGCGACAAGTTTTTTGATATATTGAAAGATTCTAGCGAACCATTATGGGGCAGGTGCACAAATCACAATAAATTATTATTTGTTGCATATGTATTCACTATTAAGTCAAATCATGAGCTGAGTAAGGCTGGTTATGAAAAAATCATTGAATGAACAAAAATCATTTTACCTAAAAGGAATAAACTTAAATAGAACTTTTATATTGTTAAATCCATGATAAAACCTTGTAACCTGAGATACAAGAAAAGATATATGTCCAAACTTTTGCATGTTGTACTACCTTAAAAATACAGATTTGACTGAGTATAGAACCTGTGTGCATTCTTGGCTTAAAACTAGAACTGGAGAAGGACTTTTATTACATCTAAAAGACTTAGATACTTTTTAATCACTCCTGGACTGCAAAATGTTATTCATGTTTTCAAAGATTGTTAAGCACATGACATGTTATCATTTATAAAACATGTCATCATTCATATGCAGTGGATGGAGTTATGGTACACCCTTCTAATGGTGAAGCGTAGAAGTATTTTAATAGGGTGTATCTTTATTTTTTAATTGAATTACATAATATAAGTTTTAGGTTATGTATAAGTGGATTCAATTCATTTGAGTCATTTGTTGCACCTTATTCTTGTTGGCTGGTGATACTTATGATTTACAACTTACTATCAGGAATGTGTATGAGGGTTAATTTTGGTGTGACCCAAAATTAGGTAAGTATTTTTTAGGAGCATCTTAATTGAAAGACTAATCTTTTCCGTCATAAACTAGATGTCATGTATATAAAAATAAATATATTTAAAAATATTTTTAACACGATGATGAATATGAAAGAAAAGATAGAGGATAGCATGATGGCTAGAATTAATATACCTTTATTTTGTCACCATAAGAATATTAAATTAATTTATGATGGGTCATAGGTTGTAAAACCTAAAGCCAACTTCGCCTTATACAAGAATGCACAATTAATTGTTTGCTAATGGTCTAAGACTCTACGTTTTCTTGATAGACATGTTTCAAATATATCTAAATTGGTGA
Organism: Populus ilicifolia; assembly: GCA_015708895.1. Taxonomy (NCBI): domain Eukaryota; kingdom Viridiplantae; phylum Streptophyta; class Magnoliopsida; order Malpighiales; family Salicaceae; genus Populus; species Populus ilicifolia. Next base: position 1,504,732 of record SRLM01000277.1, on the reverse strand, counting down.
ATTTAAAGGATTGTGTATTATATAGAATGAAAAATTATAATTGTCATGTATTTATACAAACACTTATTTTACCTTTTTACTAAGATTTATTGTTAAAGGGAATATGAGATGCATTCATGGAGATCATTCACTTTTTTAGAGAAATATTCTCTAACAAGTTGCATACCTAACATATAGAAAAACTTAAAACAAATATCATTCACGCAATCTACAAACTTGAGATCATATTTTCTCTATCTACCTATATATTTATCATTTAAGGCAAAAGTTTGAACATTGTCTAGTATTGATGGATTTATACTAATTAAATTTCTAGTCTTTTTTTTTATTTTAAAACATTCATTTAATTCTATCTAGATACTTGTTTAACTTTAAAAAGAAATTTAAAAATAAATGTATATTGAAGAGAGGGGAAAGTATCTTTAAGTGGAAAGTTGTCAACATTTTCCTATCCTATATGACTTTTATTAAGAAATATAGTGAGGGGAGGATAGTTAATAGAAATCAAATTTAGATATGCATATAATTATATGTTATATAATTGTGATGAATTAAGACTTTTTATACAATAAGTATAATAATTAACATGTTATTTTCAAACAATCTTTCTCATATACTCTTATAAACTAATAAATTGAATAATTGCTCGTAGTCAACATCATCAAAGAATCTTATAATTTTCAATTACAAGATTAATAATTTACCACGTGGTTCAAAACATATGGAAGCACTGCTTAATAATTCTTATCTTTCATAATACTTAATTTCATGATATGTTTTTATATAATTATTAATGGTTGTAATCATGTTTCGGGTTTATTAATTTGAAGGGTATACTACTACTAGTTTAAATTTACTATGTTTAGGTCTTGAAATATAGATAAAATGCTACAACAAGCATTTTATCAATGAATATGTATTTCATATTGAAACGTATGGTTAGGGTAGAAAAACATATAACAATGAAGTTTATATTAATGGATCAACTTTTAATGAATTTGAAGTTGATTATTATAAGAAGTTAGAAAAGGTGATTGAATTACAATGTCATATCTAGTATAATATAGTATTTTTATTCAAATGCTATTAGTATGATATCACATAGAGAAATTAAGGTAAATCACCATAATGATTTGGTCAAAATTAATTCATAGCATCAAAGATGTCTTTGTTTTTACCAATCAATGCCAACAAGTTTATTGCACAAACACTTTTTTCCTTTATAAAGTATCATTCTAGAATTTATTGGTTATTGATAGTGAAAATCAAACCTAGTGGTCATGTTCAAGTTGTTCATGATGTTAACAATAAAGTAATTGTAAGAGATGATATCTTTCAACTTGATGAGTTAGTTGATCCATATTAAGTTGCTACGTCTACTAACTTTTATAAAAAAAAAATAAATTCTCATGTCATTAAGAATACTTTTATTGATGCTGATGCTGATGCTAATGAGTTAAAAGATATATTGAGAATTAATGTACATACAAAAGTAAAAAAAAGATAACGATATCGATGAGCAACAATTAAATATAAAAGGTTATGGTGGATATGATGATGATGAAATTAAAGAAGAAGAAGAAGAAGAAGAAGAAGATAAAATTAATCAATTTTTAAAATATCAAAGGTTAATGAAATTGACTTTAACATAATATTTCTAGTTGTCCCTTTATAACGATGTGAATGAAACATTTATTTTCTATGATTTTATTATAATAAATAAAAATGATGTTATTGTATTGTGATTTTACTATATTTGTAAGCTGGATAGATATGAAATATAAAAAGTACTAGGGAAAAGAAATTGATTATACCTATGAAATCATTGATGGTTGTAAATTACAGAAAAAATTAACAACATATTAATTGCACCAGAAAGTTCTAAAGAGTTTGATAAAAAGTACATAATTATGCTATTAACATTACAAATAGAATTATTGATGAAATAAATTCATCAGAAAGTTTTAGAGAGTTGAAAAATATTACATAACCATTTACCATTACAAATAAAATCATCAACTAATTAATTCCATCAAAAAGTTTCAAAAATTATTTCACTAACTATTACAGATAAAATCACCTATAAACTAATTATGTTAGAACATTTTAGAGAGTTAGACAAAAATTAGACTATGCCACTAATCATTATGGACAAAATCATTGTCGAATTGAAATTTTATTGGTTCTTTTTAGTGGGTTCTGAAAATTACATTTTGAAAAGTTTCGAGTTTAATTGAAATTTTTAATTTTTAATTACAAATAGACTTACAAATGAAATTTAAAAATTAATAATTTTTTAAATTTTCATGAGTAATTCCATCAATAAAAAGACCTAGTTAAAATACCAAAATTCCTAACTTTAAAAGAAAAGCATCTTTTTCCTCTCTCTTCCTCTATTCTTTTCGCACTTTTCTCTCTATATATAGATATGTTTTCTTCCTCTCTTTTTTCTTTCATCTTCTTCTCTCTTTTGTAATCAACAAGTAGAGAGATATGAATAAGGACTTATCATAAATAAAAATAAATTGGTTTGTGACCTATTTATTAATGCATATTTACAAGTAATAAAATTTTGGGTAGTCTCTCATACAAGTGAGTGTTGCTAAATTTTTTTAAAATAGAAATGTTATTATCTTTTTTAATCCTTTAATTTATGTAGATGACAAGAGAAAAGTCATTACTGTGTAATACAAATAGGAGTGTTGCTAGTTCTTTTAGTGGCATTTTTTATTATCATGAGTCACTAAGTGTCAACCATGAATATGTGTTTAAGGCAAATGTACCCTTTCTCAAAGCACACTCGTCGAGTGTGATGCCACCTTGTAGAGGGGGTGTCTATTCTAAGCAGGATGTATGAACTAAGAAATATATTGCTCACTAGAAGCCCGGGCACTCAAAGTAAGTTTGCCTTTCCTATACATTTAAAAAGGAAACAACATTGAATAATTAATTTCAAATAATAAATAGAATTTCAAGTTTACAAATATGGAGGTTGCTCATATGATAAGATCGGCGATGAAATCATTGATGCAAGTGTCCTTGTTTAATTTGAGTCATGGTTCCAAAAATCCTGAATGGAAACTATGATTGATGCATGGTTTAGAAAGTTCAAGGTTAGTTCATGTTTCTAATTTATTTTTTATTTTAATTCAATTAGTTTTTAACTTTAATGGACTAATTCTTTCAAAAATTTGACGTGTAAGGAAATTTTTTTTACTAGGATAAGGCTGAAAATGTTGTTGTTATTTGTGTTTAGAAGAATCACAATGCAAGTAGATAAGATTTAATTTAAAATTTTATATTTTTTTATTTCAATATTAATTTTTTTTCATTATCTTAATTAATAATTTATTTCTACCATATAAATTGCGTAATATTTTTTACATATAAGACGTTTAAAAAAGAAAACAAATATTATTCATATATTTGTGTTTGTGTGTTTTATATCAATATTAAGGTATGTATATATAATATTATATTAAAACATCTAAAAATTTCACAAATATATTTATATAATATAATTATATATTCCAGGTTAGGTTCAAGCGTGGTTTTAGATTGGGTTTGATAATATCTATACCCTACTTATTATCCCTTGAGTTTAGAAAATACTCACTTATATAGGTTAGGTCAATATCTATCGGGTTCAAGTTAAATAGCCATTGTTAATGATAATAACCACTTTTATTTTTTTATTAATCTAGATCAACTATGTTAACTCTTGTGTAAAGAATTAGATAAGCTTATTGATAATATTTCAAAATTTAAAATGCATAGGAATTATGGTTTTTTTAGTGTTTGGATAAAGGGTGATTATATGTTCATGTTCATGTTCCCTTCTTTAAAGTTCAAGAAATAGATGATTGATGATAGAAGACTCAACACTAAAAAATATTTTTTTTATAAAATTTAAGGATTTTCCAATGATATATATTCATTGATTTTTAATAAGAGATTGCAACAAATGAGAAAATGAGCTTTAAAATTCTAAAAGACAAAAATGTTTGTTCTTATTTATGTATGAAAGATACTTTATAAAATAAGAGTATGAATAGAGAATATAAAATGTATGAACCCTGGGTTGGTTATGAAACTTCTAAACTTCATCATGTTGCTTAAATGAAGGAGTTGAAATGTTATTTTCTCCTAATAATATTAATAAATAATAAGTATCTCTTACACAATATTAATAAGAGATAAGAATCTCTTTTATATAAAATTAATGTTAATAAAAATATAGTAGGTCATTTAAAAACTTTTAAATATATAAAAATATATAAAGATGACAATTATTACCTTCTAATATTTTTTTGGTTAAAAAATATAAAATTAAATAATAACTCCTAATCCAAAAAATGAGTTCAAGACCCGCTTTGAGCTTTAATGGATCTAAGATCTCTCCACTAAAATAGTTTTCGGAAAGGATAAAATTATTTTTTATATTATCCAACCAACCATGCATAAGATAATTTTTATAAGTAATCATGACCAGTCCATTACCAACATAACGGATGTTAAGTAACTGCTGACATTCAAAACCATGGTAAAGATACTTAGGATAACAAACGCCGCTAGCACCGCCCCAACCGCCCAGTTGACAATTGGTCAACGTCGAAATAGCGGCCTCTCGCATGAAATTTTCAATAGGTACCGAGGATGACACGAATGGAATTATACAAAGACCAGATATTTTTAAAGAGGACACGTGTTGCATGGTACTTGTTCCGTGGAAGGAAGGCAGCCAACTTAGCAAATAGCGACAAACGAAGACAGCAAGAGACGCACAAATGTGAATGACTTCTTGCGGCTCAATCAGGAATAACTGCTGCGATTGCGGCGCCACCCTCTTCAACAGATTTCTTTAAATTTTGAAAATGTCATGTGCAATTGCTACTGTTAGGAGTTCTTATGACGAAGAAAACTACTCCTAAATGAAGAAATCAGGCGCCTGTGGTTTTTATAAGAACAATTGTATGAAAATAAATAAAAAGGGATTTTGCATCTATCTATCCTTGTATATTTAAAGCATTTTTTTTCATTTTCATATGTTCTTGTATATTTATATTCTATTCCCTGTACCTTTTGCCATCATTTGGACCAAAGTGCCCCTTGGAACATTGAAAAAAGAAAACATAATTTCCAAAACATAAAAAAATCATTTATAAATACTTGAAGACCACCAAAAGAAGTTTTTTAAAAAAAAACTAGGAATTTAAAACTTGGAACATCCATAGAAAACTGAAATAACCCATAAAATATATTAAAAGACATTGGATTTTAGAAAATCTACTTCTAAGAAAAAAATATTTAATCTTCAGCTACATATTTATATATTTATGAAGTTTTGTGGATATGATTTTTATCTTCTTTTTCAGTTTTAAATATTTTTGTGTTTTTTTTCATGGCTTTTAAAGCTTTTTTTTTTAATTCGCTTTTCATTTTTTTGGTTCTTAATTATTTTTATGATTGTAGAGATATTTTGTCCAAAAAGTAACAAAAGTACATATGAGATAATGTGAATATCTAGGGTTTATGAGAGTGAAGAACTCGTAAAATGATATATGAAAAAATAAGTTAAAAATATAAAAATATATGTATCAATTAACATTAAATAAAACTAGTCACTTCTAATTAAGATTTGATTTTGACACCAAAAAATGGTACTATTACTTAAACATGTACAAAATAATAGTAATTAACCAAATGAGCCATTTTTCCCCTATGATGCAATTAGGGGGGCTTTCTCCGATGAGACAATTGCAATCTTTGGAATTTGGCTACAATATTGTCATTGATAAACAAAAAAGTAGAAAAAACAAAAAGGAGACAATTATGTATCATTAATCATCGAGATCTTGCAAGTTTGGTAGAACCATAATATATATATATATATGTTTCCTTTTTATATAAAAATATTTCCAATAAACATATTTTTTATAAAGAATTACATTTTTAGCATTAGATTATAGTTTAATAACTCCAATTATGACATGTTCTCATATTCGGAAGAAATAAAATTACAAAAAAAAATATTTTTTATATATATTATTTCCAAAATAAAAAATTCAAAAATGAAAATAAGTTGACAACTAATGAAGGACACATTCAAGTCTTTCCTTTCCCGTAAATCTTCATAACTTATGCAAAACTTCTATATATGTTATAACACATTAATGAATATATTATGAATTTTTCTAATCTATTCTATTAACATATATTAAGATATTGGTTATTAGTCATCATTGATGTATGATTTGTGTAAACTAGAGAGATGAAAATATGTTGTAAGTAAATAATATTTTAAATGTAGAAATATCAATAAAAAAGAGATAAAATGAAATAAGAGTAGACAATCCTTAATAAAAAAAAATGTTAAAGCAAATACTGAGAGTATAATAGAAAAAAAAATATCTTTGCAAGTTTGAGACTATTCTTGTAGCAGTATTCTTGTCAAGAGAGAGTTGTTCAATGAGCAATCATAACTTTGTTATACTTGTTCAATATATATGTTAGGTTTTGCTTGTGTGTTGTTGTGGATTTACTAATATTTAAAGTTGACATTTCTGCATTTAAAAAAAATATTAATTTTTTAATTATATTATAAGTCGAGTGAGATTTTTTTTAAAAGAAGAAAATTCATACCTTACCATTGTTTTAACTATTTGCAAGTAAAATTTGAACAATTAATTTTAAAATTTAGTTAGTTCATTTGTGTTTAACCATGGGTAAGATTAAAATATTTTTTAATACCAAAAAATAAATGGACAAGCATTTCCAATGTGTTTTTGACATTAAAAAAAATACTTTATTGCAAATAAAAAAACTAATTCATTTATTTAATTAAATAAATTTAGAACCATATGCGCCAATGCACCAATGTATGCAATCTATATATAAATATGTTAGGAGTTTAGTTTTTTTATTAAAAAAAACTTATTTTCATCTAAAACACCCAATAAATATCCTAAAAATCTCAAAATAGTTCAGAAATACAAAATGAAATTAGGAGAAATTTTCCTCTCTCATCCTAGATCTATTTTTTTAAGCAAATAAAGGTTAAAATAAACACCTCAATGGAACCCTCTTTCATCAAATAAATCTCATTGACGTCTTGTTACTAAAATATGGCCAAAATGATAAATTTATCTCTTCTTCGCATTTTTCAAGCGACTTTATTCCTCTTCTTCTAAATTGAGGGATTGAACTAATAAGAAAATAAATTTTTATATTAAATTAAAAAAAATATAAATCTTCCTTAAAATTTCTCCTTATTTTATACTTTGGTCTTGTTTTGTTGAATTTGTTCTTTCTAAAAAAATCATAATAAATTGGTGATTAGTTTTTTTCCCAAGAATTGAAAAAAAAATATTTAAGAGTGAAAATGAAAGAAAAAATATTTAATATGGATTACTATAATATTTTACCTAAATTTTTTCATATATTTTATAATTTTTGATAGGGGTTATATCAAATATTTTATAATGGATATGAAAAAAAAAAAAAGAAGCTTCTAGGAACCCTGCTCTAAACATTTCAATTCATCTTCTAGTTAACTTGTCAATAAGCAATGAACTTTACTTATCCTTGCATAGCTTGATGATGATTTTTGAGCAACATGAAAGAAATTTAATGTGTGACATGATATATGATATATAACGTGAATAAAAATTAGGGTTTTCAAGCCCTAATATTATAGTTCAAGATTGTAGAGCAATTAAAAAAAATTGATATTTTGTTTGAAGAAGTTTGTAATTCAATAATTTAATTAAAAAAATCATAAAGCAATTAATTATATAGAGCTTTAGAACTAACCTAACCAAAGGATATAATGCTAAGTAGAAAAAAGTAATTAAAATCCAACAATAACTAAAGAATAATTAAAATAACAAAAGTAACATTTTAAATTAATTAAAATCCAAAAATAACTAAATCATAATTAAAATAACAAAAGAAACATTTTTAGTCTGATTTGAAGAAAAACAATTGTCTAGTTAAAGTAGGTCGCTCTCCCTATACACTTAGATCTACAATATCATTTAAAAAAATCATGATCTAATAATAAAATTTAAAATTATAACTATTTTTGTTAAATTAGATGTTTAATGTCTCCAAATTTCTTTATGAACTTTATCTTTTTACCTATTCTATAATTATAATCATGGGCCAGGATATAAAAATTACATTCGTAGAAAGTAGAAGGAACTAATAAATATAGGAAATGAGTGCATCAAACTCTCGCAAGGGGTTTAGTGTGCACTTGCCTATGAAGCACTATCTTTCCTGAGGGGGAAGTTGTATTTAAACCTTTTAATTTTTTGGTTACATACATAAGCCTTTTTACGTGGGGTTGATGGGCTTGCTCCTCTAATTGTAGGCCTTTTGAAAATTTCATGAAGCCTATTTTTAAGGTATTAAAAATCTTTATACATGAAAGAATGTCAAGAGATCATGTGAGGAAAGAGACGCAAATAAATGCTACACATGAAATAATAGATGATGAAAACAATTGTGTACATGAGAAGGAAGTGCACCAAGTCCTAAAGAGAGGTATTGTTTGTCATCCATCCATGTTTTTCAAAATATTTGAAATATATTTTAGCTTTAAATAATTTTTTAATATTTTTAATATGTTGATGTTAAAACTAAATTTAAAAAATAAAAAATTATTTTAATATATTTTCAAACAAAAATTATTTTACAAAACAATATCTACCACAATCCAAAACAAACCTTAAATACTCAATATTACCCATATACCTTATTCCCTCCATACAACCTATTAGTGAACATGCATCACGTATTAATACACATGATTTTCTTTAGAGATTTGTGCTGGATTTGTACCAATTTCTCGAGTTTTTTTACAATTCATGTTCTCACAATTACTATTTTCCTTTCAATTATTATATTTATTTAATAATGGTTTAAGAGGTTTTTTAATTTTTCAAAAGATTAATCAATGAGTTTTCCTCTATAGTTTCGATCATTTTTTTTATTGGTATCTAAAACCTAAAATCAAGTACATAAACCATTATATTTCAATATACTCTCAAATGAATCCTTTTTTTAATATACCATTGATATAAAAATATAAAAATTAATTTTGAAATAATAAAATCCTCTCAACTATAAACTTGTGCTAAGATTCTCAAACATGATGCTAAGCAATCCTATGCATATAGATAAAAAAAAATAGTAGAAAACTAAAAATAGAGAGGATGAATAGCTTAATCTGTTCTTATATATTAAGAGTTGTTTTCAATATATGATTATAAATACAATTAAATCTACAATACATTATCTGCATGACGTGCAGGTTAATAAAAATATGCATGTAAATGCACACATGTTACACACGGAATATAAAGCAAGTGATTTGTTGTACTTTTTTTGCGTAGTTGTGACCCATACGAACATAGCATCCCGACGTTAGGCCACCTTCACATTCATTGTTGTCCTATGTTGGCTCAGAAGTCACCCATAAAGTCAGTGTACTATTTGTATTTAGTTTACCATGCCAACAGAAATCATCCAAAAGACACACGGTCACAAGTGCGCCCTATAAAGTGTTGTTTCTCCACATGCCGCGATTGTTTCCCCAGGCAGGCCAGCCGAAGCCTGCTGATTTCTTCTCTCAATATATACCCATCACTTCCACTGAAAACTTTCCTCACTTTATCTTCCTTAAAACATACAATCCCAACTTTTCTTTTTATCTACGAAATCCAACAACTTAGAAGAAAAGGGTACAATACTATAAAATAAAATGGATGCCTCCTCGTCGAACAATTTGGTTCAAAGACGAGTAGACGAACACAACGCCATAGTGTCAGCTCTTAAGCATGTAATCTCAGGTGGTATTGATCATGGCAGTACTACCGGCCCAATAGAGTACCAGAACCAACAGCAAATCCTAGCGGTTGATGATGGTAATGTGGGAGGGGGGAGCAGCATAATTTACGTTTCAGATTCTGAGACGTGTCCGGTTTGCAAATTGAGTGCGTTCCAATGCCTTGGTTGCGTCTATTTCTCCGGTGGCACTACAGACCAAGAAGGAGGAGGAGGAAATGAGGGCACCACAAAGAAGACAGGTAAAGGGAAAGGGAGGAAGAACAAGTATCGGGGAGTCAGGCAGCGGCCGTGGGGAAAATGGGCGGCGGAGATAAGGGACCCAGGGCAGGGGTCTCGTTTGTGGCTGGGAACTTTTGATAATGCAGAGGATGCTGCTAGAGCTTATGATAAGAAAAATATAGAATTTCGTGGAATTAGAGCCATAACTAATTTTCCACGATCTGACTACCAAGTTCGAGAAATGGAGCAAGATAAGCCAAACAAGACGGGCAAAGCAAAGAATGCCGTAGGGGAAACTAGTCAGGTTGGTGATAGTTAAAACTAGCTAGCTGGGAATGCTAGTCGGGTGGTTATTTTCCCTTTTCTTTTTCTTTTCTTTTTTTTGTAAGGATTGTGCTTGAATTTATATATTATTTGAATTATAAAATAAAAGATTTAATTAACCACTTTAAATTATATTATATCTTTTACATTTGGATAGTGCCTCGTGTCTTGTTGAGAGGATTAGAAGTAGAAGTAAAGTCCGATTTGAGATTTTCTTCCTTGAAAATAGTCAGTCATAGTTTGACTATTTATATATGGGTCCTCCGGTCCTATTATTTAAGGAAGACAATTCTAATTAGAGTACATCTAGAAACAAATAGAATGTTTTAAAAAATCAACAAACTTTTGAGTCAAATGCATCTTAAACAAAAGTACAGTACGGCACAACAATGGTATCGTATGAAGCTTACAAATGCTGTTCGTTTCACTTTTTCCATCAATCATCGACGGTTAAAGACTTTTGTAGCTGGATGTGACCGATTATATAATATATAATTCCAAGCGTTCATATATTAGAATTATATATTATATATATTTTTTAATTGTGTGTGTATAATACAATTAAAATAAAATTTAGTAAAATAATATATTTTACACTAATTTGTGTGATGGAAGTGTCATATGTAACTCTTGCAAAATTTAAAAGACAAGTGATTAATTAGGAGAGAAAAAAAAGAATATAATCTTGAAATTACATCGAACCTCTAATGATAGCACCACCATTACTATTAAAAAAATATTGGTAAAATAAATTTAATGATATCATAAAAGGTCGTCAATAGTAACTGTAGTAGGCCATATTAGGAGGTCAAATACAAGTGAGCTCCGACATCTTTGGAAAGCTTGTATGACCTACTTCTTTTATCATTTGTAACCTTTTTTGGTATTGTTAGATTTATCTCGTTGAGATCTTTTTAACGGTATTGGTAGTGTTGTTATCGAAATTTTGGTGAGCCTTTAAAAGATCTTTTTTCTTTGTTTTTTCCCTCTCCTCCCTTCTTCTTGTGAAGAGAAAGGACGGAGAAAAAAAATAAAGAGACCTCAGAGACACACCAAATCTTCAATGATGACATCACAAGCAATGTTGAAAAGATCTTGACGAGACAAGTTAAACAACACTAAAGAAGGTTACAAATAGTAAACAAAGTGAGCCATAGAAATCTTTCAAAGGTGTCGGGGCTCATATGGCCCTTTCCGATCACTATTGGTGACTTTCCTTAACGTCGTACCAGTGGTTTTATCATTAGAGTTCTTGTGTCTTTAAGGTTTTTTCTTTTCTTTTCTTTTTTCTCTCTTTTCTCTCTTGAACAAATCATATGTCTATTAAATTTTATAATTTGTGAGAGTTCTATATGACATTTGCAACTCATGGATCACAGAAGTCATTGATTAATACTTAAAAATATATTTTTTTTATTAAATTTTTATATCATCATTTTGCACTTGAAGTATCAATAACTCCTTAAATAAAGCATGTTTTATAATAACATATCTAATAATGCAAAATACCTTTAATTTGTAGTAAATATTTATTTTAAATGCAGGCCTATTACATAAATGAAAGGATTTATTGATGAGTTTAAGAACTAAAATTGAAAGGACAAAGAGATAGCCAAAATTAGAAAAAAGATGTTGGTGCAGTCCAAACCAGAACATTGTTCGGTAATTAGATCATATTTGAAGCTATAGATCTCGGATTTAGGTTTATTTTATATGAATGGAAAGGTAAGACATAGGCCTACAACTTTTATATGGAGCCTAAGATTTAATAAGGTCATTTTCAAGTCCAAATTATAGTAACAAGAAAGAAGTCTAAATTTGTTCTGCAGCTCGAACACTATGCAGTGTTTGGCCAAAAAGATTGAAACCTCCTCTGTGTGTGATTTCCATTTGAGTAATAAGAGTGTATATTATACTTGTTTGACATATAATTAGTGGATCCTCTAACCTTGATATTTATTGTTATTATTATTTAATCATTACGTTAAGCTTTTATCTTAAAGTTCTCATCAACTTCTTCTTATTCTTCTTCTTCTTCTATTATTATTATTATTATTATTACTATGACTACTACTATTATTGTTACTATTACTACTACTACTACTACTATTACTACTACTGTTATTATTGTTATTACTGTTGTTGTTATAGTTGTTGTTGTTATTTATAATTTATACAATTAATCTTCATGTGGTTTGATTCTGATCTTGCTGAGTTATTTATTACTTAAATAATCCTACATTTGGAGAAGACATCAATCTTTTGATCGTGCAAGTTATCTGCAACTCTCTAAACTATATTATTTTCCTAAATATTTTTTGCACTGTGTTATTTTATTAATTTTTTTGGAACATTAGAACACAACTAAAAAATTAATGTATTCTCCTAAGTGTAGGAGTGTCGAAGTAATAAATAACCCAGTAAAATCAGAGTCTAATTATAAAGAGGTTACTTGTATAAATTATAAATAATAATAATAATACAACAACAATAATAATAACAACAACAACAACAATAGTAATGATAATAATAACAATAACAATAACAATAATAATAATAATAATAATAATAATAATAATAATAATAACAACAACAACAACAAAGAAGTTAATAACTTTAAGATGAAAGATCAATATGAAGATCAAATAATGATAAAAATAAATATTAAGGTTAAATAATCCACTAATGGTATTTCAAACAAGTGTAGTATAAACTCTTTTCATTACTCAACTAGAAACCACACACAAAGAAGGTTTCAATCGGATTAAAAATATTTAACATGATTATATTAATTATCTTATTTGAATAATGTTAATAGTTATAAATATTGTTAAGCATTCATGATTATAACTTATGTTAACAAAAAATAAAGTTATTTTCATAACACAAGTGTTAAATTATTGTAACAATACACAAATAATAATAATAATACAACAACAACAACAATAATAATAATAATAATAATAACAACAATAACAATAAAAATAATAATAATAATAAATTATTGTATAAATTATAAACAATAATAATAATACAACAACAATAAAAACAATGACAACAATAGTAATAATAATAATAACAATAATAATAATAATAATAACAATAAAGAAGTTAATAAGAACTTTAAGATGAAAGATCAATATGAAGATCAAATAATGATAAAAATAAATATCAAGATTAGATGATCCACTAATGATATTTCAAATAAGTGTAGCATAAACTCTTTTCATTACTCAACTAGAAACTACACATAAAGAAGGTTTCAATCGGATTATAAATGTTTAACATGATTACATTAATTATCTTATTTGAATAATATTAACACTTATAAATGTTGTCAAGCATTCATGATTATAACTTATGTTAACAAAAAATAAAGTTTCTTTTATAGCACAAGTGTTGGTTACACCATACAGTTGAGTTATGAAAATGTCAAGTATTTGTTGTACCAAATGTTATACAACATAAATCCAGATTAAACATTTAATAAGCAAAGTATCAAGAGTGAACAAGATAACAAATACAAAACATGTTAGTATCAAACATTAAAGTTCATATTGAGCTTACATTATACTTATTCTTACATCATTAGTGTAATATTTTTACCTTGATATAATAAACTTAGCTAAACATAATGAAAAAGAGAAACATAAATAAACAACATAAGAATATAAATATAGTAAAGGAAATGAAAAGCACAAATAAGATATTAATGAAAATATAACATGAAATAAAACTTAAATATTATAAAAATATATATAAAAAAGAAATAAAGAGCATGATCTTGATCTAAAAATCAAGATATTTAAATGCACGGAAAATATCTTCTTTTATAAACAAAAATTAAAAACTATTGATTTGATAACTAATTATTGAGTGGGTAGCCACATCTTGACTTTGTGACAATCTTTATCTTTTTATCTACCAAAAACATCATTATTAACGTCTGAATTTGAACCAACCTTACCATGAAAGTTCTAAAAAATTATCTCAGCTTTCCAGGAAAAAATAATTGAGGTCATTTAGACTTCTAGAACTCGAGATATGAATTGAAACTGAACAATGTCTAGGCTACAGGATAAATTTGGACTTCCACGTTGTTATTAAGATTTGGACTTCTAAAAAGCATAATTGAGTTTTACCTTCTTATGAAAGTTTTAGGTCTATATCTTAACTTTTTATTCATATAAAACAAACCTAAATCCAAATTTTATAGCTTTAATTATGATCCAAATACTGAACAATGTTCTAGTTTGGACTAAACCAACATTTTTTTTCTGAGCTTCACCCTCTATTTGTCCTTTCAATTTCAGTATTTCAATTCATCAATCAATTCTTTTATTTATGTGATAAACCTGCATTTAGAATGAATATTTACTATAAATAAAAGTTATTTTACAGTATAAAACTTGTTATTATAAAATATGTTTTAGTTAAGGAGTTATTGATACTTCAAGTGCAAAATAATAATATAAAATCTTAATAAAAATACACTTTTAAGTATTAATTATACTACAATCTAAAAATTCTCCTAGTCAAAGGCCACTAATTTTAAGCTTTAAATGTAAATGGATTTGATCACTTTTTAACATGCAAAATAAGTTGTTGAACAAATTAAAACATGAACTTAAATGGGTTAAATACATTTAACTTTACTTTTTAATTCATAAACTTTTTTTTTTTGGCAAAGCTAATATATACTTTGCAACAAATTTCATACCTACCATAAATGTCTTTAATAAGTGACAAGGTCTAGTTTATCAAGTTAAGTCACATCTCCTTTTAAATTTTTTTAATATTTTAATTTTTTATTTATTTTTTTATGATTTCAAAAGAGCATGTCGCAAATAATATTTCAAATTTAGCAGTCAGATGATAATTGTCAATACTTGATGGACTAACAATGCAAACAGATGAATAATATACATTTTGAATTACAATATTTAAAGATGAGGGAAATATAAAAAAAAAACAATTAATAATATATGAACCCCAAGCTCATTAGTCTACTAATAACCTAATAATTGGTGTCAATGTGGTTATGGTTTTTAAGATAATTAAATTAATTAAACAAAAAAATAATAATTTTTATATGTTTTTATATCAAGTATTGATTATAAAATAATTAATAGCTCTTTCCATGCATTAATATTTATTAATTTTTTAAACTTAATATTCTATGAGACTTGTTTTACATTGGAATAACTTATTATTATTATTATTACTACTACTACTACTACGTTATTTATAAAATATTTTACTTACAAAACCTATTTAGTTGGGTGCTACATGACAGGTAATAGAAAAATTTTCTTGAACATAAATAAAAAAATCTAAGTGGTCGGGAAATTTTTTTGGTGTTATTATACAACACAATTTGATAAGCCAAGCTTAAAAAATTTTAAATCAACTCTTTATCTAGTATGGATTTCAAATTAAATTGTGTGAGAATTATTTCGACATAACCCAGCTAATTTGACAAGTTCAAAACAAAAAAAAATCAAAAAACAAAAAAACATTTAGGTGCATTAGTAAGAAGGCAATATGAACAAGATATGAAACCGTGGTTTGGTTTTAAAAAAATCTCAAGATGATATTTTTTAAAAGGACATTAAATTAACTCAAGTAAACTCAGATTATGCACTTCATTAGATTTAATTAGATTTTTTAATTTAATTATATTTAAAAAAAATCTAAAGAAAAATCTAAAATTAACCAAATATTGAAAAATAAAATTTTAAAAAAATAATAAAAAACTCCAACAAAAACCTAATTTGAGGAATGAAATTCTAAAAAAACAAAAACAAAAAATGACTAGCTCATCTAGAACATACTTTTCTAAAAGGGTAGGTGACCAATCATCCTTCCTTTATTTTTAAAAAAATAAAAAGAAACATATAACTCGTTGCCTGCTAGGCGCCACCTTAGAATCTGGTCATTGTTATAGCGGTTGAAAAAACAAGATAGGGTTTTTGAGTTGAAAAATTATTTTTCAACCTATTTTTACTTTAAAACACCTAATAAATAGTATTAAAAGCTTTTATAAATGATTTAACAACTTAAATTACCCAAAGAAAAAAAATCAATTGAATGAAAAGTCTCTAAATTGAGCCTAGTCTATTTTTTGGACAAAATGAAGGTTTAAAACCACTACCATCAAACCCTAATTATTAAATAAAACTTGTTAATACCAAAAACAATAAGTATCTTCACCATAAAATAGCATAGCCAACAACACTCTCTCTCTTAAAACCCAAGACTGAAAAAAGTAAACTTCTGTATCAAAATAAAAATTGTCATAAATTTGAGATTGCTATGCCTTTTTCCATCTTAGTCCTATGACTAATAATTTAATATTTCTATCATAATTTCAAACCTAAAGTTTAGCTAGTTATGTCATGAAAAGAATCCAATTAAACAAAAAAGTTTGAAAATAAATATATAAAAAATGGCAAGCGTTCCTATTTTTTATAATTATTTTTTTATTATTATGTATATTAATAGCATGATAATTCAAATCCATTTGTTGTTATCCATTTTAGAGCCCCATGTAAACATGCAGAAAAGAGTGAAAATACTAAAAAAAATATATCAATAAGAAGAATATATTAGAATATCCAAGAAATTATCAAAAACTAGTCTAAAAAGATTAAAATTCCATATTAAAAAATCCCTAATTTTTAGGGTTTAACCTAGAGAACACGTCGTTTGGAAACTGTTTAGTTTTTTTTTTAATAATTTTAGTTGACAATTAATCACCTTTAAGCAAATGAATATGGCCTCTTCGACCATCTAAAGGGTTGCAACCACCACTATTTGATTTAGAAACACCCCTTCTAGAAATATCAATTATTCTCATCAAATGTTTACATTCTATTTTCTTCAATGAATTCAACAATATCTTATTCTTGATTAGCCATCACTATATTAACAGATTCTAAACTGATCGAGTTGGCACTTTCAAGTAAATGGATATGAAGCTACCGACCTCCAAATTAAGTAAGGTTGGATCCAAACAAAAGATATACACCCCTTTATACTGAATGTAGGTGGTCTTCAACAACGATAACATCAGAGTTGCTCTAAAAAAGCTTTGAAAGTGGATAATTTGGTCATCAATGGCTGTGATACTCATTTTGCAAAACCATGAATTTTTTTTTTTGTGTTCACACTTCAAGCCTTCTTGATGGGTTCTTATCAAAGGTTGTCACATTTATCTCAATATCAAAAGACCATAAACAAGCTCCTTAATCTTCAAAGTTCGGGAAAACCACCAAAATCTTCAAAAATTAAGTTTGTTAGAAAACCACCATTGTAAAACCAACATATGTACAAAACTTACAACTGTAAAAAAATCTAAAACTCTCTTATATTGATCAAAGGGCCAAACATTAATGAATGATGATCAATAATGAATTGAATACATCAAATTCTAGCTTGAAACCCTATAAATATCCCCTCAAAAATCAAGACAAGAGGAGGCAAAAATGAAAAAAGAGATGAGAAGAAAGCTTATTCTTAGAGCTCATTAATAATCAAGTTTATTAATTGGCATCTAAAAGCTAAAAGGATAAGTTAAAGAAAGAGTAAAAGATTGGATTTTTGAAGGAAGAATGATTGTAACTATTCTGAGTTTTTGAAAGGTATAATCATTCACTTAACTTAATAAGTGATGTCCATGAGGCACACATCTAGCTTGTTTTACATGCTTAATGATGTTTTTGAAATTGCTTTGGTGTTACGATGTTCTTTAGTTTTGATTATTATTATTTTAATACCTAAAAATGTTGTTTTATTATTTAAATCTTTTTTTGAGTTGTTTATTGATGTTCCTTAATACTTGGATGATGTTTATTAGGTGAGTTTTGATTAAATAAAATGGTTTTGAAATCTCTTAAATATAGCAGTAAGGTTTGTGATTTTTTTTGTGTTGATTGGTGCATATTCATGGTTTCTAGGTTTTGGATGGATCCTATTAAAGGTTTAGAAAAACAAATTTGAATTCAAATTGCATAAACATATAGGCTGTTTTAAGTTGAAAATTTTGATATTTAGAGTCTCTTGCATGATTTAGATATTTTTGATGTTATTTATTGAGTTTTTTTAATTCAAACATGTTTAGTTATAGTAGTGTGACTTGTTAGAATGAAGAAAGCATGTTTTAGAGTTCAAAAATGTCAATTTTGAAGGCTTGATAGTGGCTAAGTTTCTAGGCGGTGGTTGAATTTTCTAAGACGGTATTCTTATGCTCTTGAAAAGAACATTTTCTTATCTCTAAAGTTTAAACTAGTTGTAGTCTATTCCTTTGCATTAAACACTTCATTGAACTTGATTACTTAATAAATTATGGTTCATTTGTAAAAAATTATAGCTATGGAGACAGTACTTTGTTAGGTGAAAAACCTTATTTGTCTAAAAATTCATTGATTAGATTGAATCTAGCAAGAAAAGTCATTTTGCAAAGTCCTTGCTCCGAAACCGAAACAAAACTTTCTTCTTTTTTATAGTTTTTAAATGTAATGTATATATATTATTATTATAATTTTAGAAAAAAAGATATTAACTAATATGGTTTGACAATACACTTTTAACTTATGCCAGAAGGAATTTTATCTTATGTATTATTTGGAATGAGCAAACCAATCCTTAACCTAGAAAACTAGGGTTTGATCACCATAGCAAATTCTTCATAATAGCTAATAAAATAGAGATATCATCAAACCATAATCAACAAATAAAAATATATAGTTTATTTTAAATATAACGAGGTAGAAATACTAATACTTTTCTTTTATCTAAATTTTTTAAAAACCAATTAGAATCCTTAATAACAATACTAATACCTTTCTTGTCTAAAATTTTTAAAAACCAATTAAAATCCTTGATAACAATAATATTTAGGTTGTAACTCTCTTATCAAATCAAAAATCTTCCACGATGCTCAAAAGGGCCCCAACAAGGAGAGGAGGGCCGACCGTTAAGTTCAACTCTAAAGCTAAATGAAGGATTAATAAAACAAATAACCAGTGACAGCATTTCATTTGAATCACGTATAAACTTAAAATTGTAATCATCGCTGTAATCGAAGTGATTCTGCGAAAAGACGACAGGAAGTCGGAACATTCCCAAAGCATCGTATTTATCATGAGTGGAAAAAGAATATCCATCTGGTGGATTTCTAATATTTTAAGACATCAATCCGAAGATATTACAATTGGGTTGGTGAAATCCAACAAAGACGAATGACAACAGAAATGGACCAAACCCAACTAATACGCAAGACCTTGACATGATAGCACCAAGCCGACTGACATACTAGACCTCCCTCGAGAACCGGAAAAAAAAAAAAAAAACAGGAAGCTACTGTCAACCCGTTGGGCAACACCACATTAGATAGACAGACCTGTATATCAATCAATTTATGGACCATCGTAAAGTCCAAAACTCATCCATTCCCTACCATAGATTCTGCCAATGGCAAGCCAAAATTTTCATTCTCGAGAGAAGCTTTCTATCCCAGAAGCTTTCAGCTTGTAAAATCCAGGAAAATCAACTTCGATGTTCCTCATGTTGTTGTTGATGTCCCATTTGCAGTCTGTTTAGCTACATAAATCTGCTTCGTTTTTGAAGAGGGGTAGTTCTTTTCTGTACCCAAAGAATGATTCCTTCCATGGTATGCCATTCTACGATGAGACCATTCACCTCCGGAACTACTCTTCTGAGAGCCTCCACCTCCACCTCCACGCTGATTATTATTCCCAGAGTTATTGTAATGCTTGGCAGATTTATTCTTCTGGTGAAAAGGCTGTGTCCTCAAAGCAGAGCTGGAGTTCTTGCCACTACCATTGTTAACACTGCCATTCTGCATAACATCTGTCTTGCCAGCCTCTGGTATAGTGCTTGCTACAATACTCTGAGTTGAAGCCCCTATGCTGGTGGCACTGGAGTCTACCAACCCTAGTTCATCTGGTAACTGGCTGACAGTAGCATCAGTTGTTGTAGGGAAGTTCTGTCTATTGTCAGAAGGAGCAGGTGTTTGAGACTCAGAGAACCTGTTGGCAGCTAATGGTTTGTCAACAGGAAGGGTATGGTTAAACTGAGATGGAAGCACACCTTCTGCTTGTTGCAATGGCATTGACCCAGGTAGAGATTGAAGGGGGGATGGAGGAACATGAGGCCAGCGAGCTTGGACTGACATGTCAGGAGATGACTGGGCAAAACAATTTAATCAATATGTTAGGTTATGTTAATAAAACAGCAATATAACACGATAAGCAAATATGGAAGAAACCATTGATCAACCTTCAAACAATTGATGTCAACCAATTTTGGTACCAGCTAAGTTATTCAAATATCCTAAATGTGTAACAGAGAGCTTCCATTTGATTAGACAGTTTTTGGCAAAAAGAAAAGGAAAAGAATAGGTAGTAAACCATCATTTTGGCAACCAAATAGTTCTAGGCTTCCACTCCATAGATCAAATGTCTACCTGGAAAGGAGAAACATCAAACATAGCCATGGGCGGGGCCATTGACAAAAGTGGAGAACCAGGGGCAAGATGCTGGATAGTAGGCATGTTGGTTGGGTTGTGCTGTGCGGAAACCATATTCATGTCATTCATGTCCCCTTCAACACCCATGGCAGAAGATGCCGGGTGATGCTTCCAATCAGGCTGTTTTCCTGATGGGATATATGTGGTACCCATATAACTCAAGCCAACTTGTCCAAACTGTCCCACTGGTGCAAAATGATTGTAGACAACCATGTGAGGTGGACCTTGAACCCCTGGGATGCTCCCAGGTGGGCTAATGAAAGGGCCAGTGAAACCAGCTGGAGGACCATAGAATGAGTCTACACCAGAATGCTGTTGCCAGGCCGCCGGTGGACCAGAAACTGATGCTTTACTTTTCTGGGACTGTGATTGAGTAGAGGCTGATTCATCATGTGGCCCAAAAGCAAAGATAGGTCCTCCCAACATGGGATTCATCTCATAGAAGGGAAAATGAGAAGGTGGAGCTCCAGGGACATGCGAAAGCATCTGACTTGCAGAATTCTGTGGACTTGGCAAGGATGGCCATAAGGAAATTGGAGTCTCCACTGAAAGGTCAACCGGAAGAGTCACAGTAAGAGACTCTTCAGCTCTTGAATGACTTGCTAATTGCTGATCAGAAGCACCTGCCAAATATTATAAAAGAGAGCTCTAATACAGCTTTAAAAAAAAATACTCTTAAATAGAAACAGATATACAAGGCTCCCAACAAATGTTGCAGGGGAAAAAAAAATCAGTACCCGCTGATATGCTATCAAGATCAGCACTTCCAAAATTTTTGGAGTCTGAACCAGAGACAGGGCTTGCACCCAGCACATTCCCACCAATCTCATCACTACTAATGGCTGCAACAGCGACAGCTGAAGCAGCTGCTTCTGCTTCTGCTTCACAATCTTCCAAGTGAGAAAAAGATTCATTGGAGTGTTTCTCTTTTTCAAAGAAAAGAGAGTGGTCATTTTCAGCTGGAGAGAGATTATGAGAAATATGAATGTCCGATCGACATGGACCAGGGGGGCCAATCCCATGGACAACTGAGAGGCTGTTAGAAGGAAGAATTGAAGGAGATGTAACAGCACCTGAATATAAAGGAACAGCAAAACTTTCAAAATAAGGCTAATAGTAATTCTAAGATCATACACAAGAAAGTAAATGCCCACCGAATTGAATTTTCTCCCCTGCAAGCAATGAATTAATTGGACTAACAGCAGAAGAAAACGACTTGTCCTTGCTCAAAAGGGATGATGATGGCAAGCTGGGCTCACTAACTGAGTTAGTTGGATCACCAATAGATGAATGCAAATCAAATTGCACAGGCTTCATAGCCTCATCGAGTTGAGTCTGTGTTAGTGCCATAACCTATCAGATACAATTGATCAATTTCAGTTATCAATTGCAGATTTACCAAATGGTCATAGATGATTAATAACAATGAAATCATTGCAAAAATATGAAAAGAGGCATCAGAACAATTATTTAAGAGAAAAACTAGATTATGGACGTCCAAACTGTAATACAAAACCCACTTGAAACAATTAAACAATTTTTTTCAACTTGATTATTCTAATGACCTAGCAGCACCTTTTTTGCAGTTTATCTGCATGGTCGACACTAAAGATAGATCTATTTGCCTATCAACAGAAGTTTCTCTACCAAAATCTAGAAAAACTTCTCACAAGTGAGAGTTGAAATTGATATTGGCAGACAATGCTGAACATCTTTAATGGCACTAGATCTCCCTGGTGATGTAAAATGCTTTGATGGCACATCATATGTCAGATCTTTGCAGAGAGAATAAATCAGTATGCAGTTAGAAAACAGTACTAATAAAACAAGACAGAAGCCCATATGTGCTTCCACTAAAATGGTGGAGCATGCTGAAATGTGGTCTCAAATGGAGGAAAGAAGTAGAGCAAAAAAAGATTGCTTTAGTTTAATCTGAGAAAGAAAAACAGCAAAAAATGAATGGAAGGTTTACTAGAAGTTTCCCTGTTGGATTCACCAAAATGTTCCTTTCAAACTAGGTGAGAGTGAGACTTCCAGGGTAAAGAGGCAAACTGATGCAGCTTAGGGATTTAAGCAACAGCAGGCTTGTAATTTCAGTTAACTTCCTGCAAAGAGATTTTTCTAGCTATATAGGAAATATAAAGTATCTTCTAATTAGGACTATTTAAGTTTCTCTTTCTTAGTTAAAATAGGAATATTTATATTTTTTATTTATCAGTCCAAATCTGATTAGGATTAGGAATAACTCAAGTATGCATGCATATATATATATATATGCTTGTAGTGTTTCAGTTAGTATATGATGAAATTATCATGAATACAACACACTTTGGTTTGTTATTGATAGTGGGGTCCTGTCATTGTGTTAGAATCTATTACTGTGAAGCTAGTAGTTTTCTACCTTTATTTTATATTAACTTTCAGACCTTTGTTTTCAGTTTCTAAACCCCTAGATCCTACACGCTAACCCTATAAGCTACCACCTTCAACCTTTCTCTACAATTGTCCTGTTTTGTAAGCATTTTAAAGCAAAGATAAGCACAGGATCTTCCAAATTAACATATTTTCCTCTGAACTTTCCGCCCACTCTCTCTGCACAAACAAGCAAAAAAAATTAAATGGAAATTTTATTATCCTCCTTTCTATCTCACCCCCTTCCTTTCCTTCTTCTTCTTCAAAAAAAAAAAAAAAAAAGAGTCGCATTGATTCTAAGGGCTTGAAGACAATCAAATGTGTAGAGCTGGACAGATGCTAAAATCATCAAGCCAGACCTTGAAATAAGGATGATTTTTTGCAGTAAACTCTGCACCAAACTTCAAAAGAGATTAGAATGACCCAGCAACCCAAAATCGATGAATGAAACATAAAAAGAAACGGCCACTACACTAAAGAGGAACAACTTCAAGTAATCACCAAGACTTCCATCATGTTTTTCCAGTGAAATTAAAGGATTTGTATTCATGCAAAATGATATAGACCCACCCCATGAGTAACATTAAAATATCATGGCACTTTGACCGCTGTAATTGGCAAAATGATGGTAAGAGCTGTTGACCATACCTGCTGGTTAATTCTTGAACTAACCCAAGAGCGCAAAGATGTTTGGGTAGTTTCCAAAACATTGTTCTTGCCATCAAAAATTAAACCCGGAGCAAGGTTCTTTCCACCACCAGAAACAACGGTCAATGAGCTTGTCTGGAAGGACCTGCAGAAGAACATATGAGACTTACAAGTCTGTATATATATGTTTGGCTACATGAAATTCTTGAAAGAGTATATACTTGACAGCCTGAGCATCAGTTTTCATAGCAGGAGTTCCAATTGGAGGCAATGGTTGGGACACTATGGGTGCATTGAATCCAGCTGAGACTTCAACGCTTGCCAAGCCATTCCCCTGAGGGGCCACAAAATCAGAGCAAATGCTGTTTGATGCCTCTCCACCAACTGGTGCATAATTGTTATTTGAGATGGAAGACACAGTAACGCTTTGCAAATAAGAACGAGGTTTCCGTGCCATCTAATATCAACAAACTGAAGTAATTAAGCAACAAGTTTTTAACGCAACAAATGCTAATTCAAAGTAAAACTGCAATAGAACCTTTGAAACTCTAGACTTTGCCTTGATTTCTTTTTCTCTCTGTTCTCGTCGATCATTCAGCATTTGCCTCTTTGACCTCACCTCAATGAAATCATCATCATCGCTAGGTGCTTCTATGCCAGGTTGCTCAAATACACGCACAATTCCACTTTGCAAAGGAGCATCTACATCCTCCCCAGAGTGAGAGATGTTCTGGATCTTTCTCAAAGATTCTTTTCCAGCTCCCTTTTCAACCCTGCTTAGAGAATCTATCTCCCACGAACTTACTGGCCTTGAAATTGAGCCCTCTGATTCAAATGTCTGTTTTGGTTGTCTATTTGCAACAACCATCCTCCTAGACGCGCTTCTTGCTCCAGCATGCCCATAACTGATTTTAGACTTGTCATCAACCTCTGGTCCAGCAGATTGTTTCCTATCAGAATTTTCCCGAACTCGAAATTCAGTTCGCAGACGTTGAGGTTTCCTCTGAAATCCACTAGAATCTGAGCGAGAAACTTCAGGAGCCTGAAATGATGATCTTGAGCCAGAATATTTTGCAGTGAAGGCATACCTTCTCCCTCTCCCACCTGATATTAGGCCTGGACCCTTTGAAACTCCTAAATATTTTTCTTTGGAAGCTGATAGTTCACCAGTTTGAGGCTGGCCTTCCAATTCTTGAGTAGGTACATTCTTTAAATTCTTCACAAATGAATTTTCTCCTTGAAAACTTGATTCAGTGCTAGAATTGCTATCACCACTGTGAGAACGATCTTCTTTGCCCTGGTGTATTTTTATAGTGCTACCAGATCTTTCTCTCAGTGGCAATGAATTTCCTTCTTTCGCAGCCATATGAGATAGATCTAAGTGTCGTGGGAGAAGGCCTTGTTGGTTATCCATTGAAATTGATGAAACATCAGCTTTCACAGTGTCTTGTCCAGGTTGAATAGGTACAGCACCTCCAACATTCTGATTGAAAGGAAAATTACTTAGATTACTGGGCCGGACCAAGGACATTGACTGAGGATTCAAAGGCAAAACCCCCTGTGAAACGGGAGGTGTATACCTCAGCTGACCAAACTGAAACAGAGGAGGCTGTGATGGATGCATGTGAGTGAGGGATGGGCCAACTGGGGGATGGAGATGAAGAGGCATCTGTATAGAACCAATCTGTATGGCTGGAACTGGTGAAGGTATCAGAGAAGGACCAGAAAATAGCCCAAACTGAAGCTTAACAGGTACCTCTGGCAGATTACTAACAGACAGAATACTAGACATGACAGTCTGACCAGATGAAGATTGGATTTGGGGCTGAATGGACAAGCCATGACTAGTAGGAGCATCACAAGGATCCTTAAGCTCAGGTGATGCTGAAGTTTGAGAAGCATTTTTGGATTGAATTGCCATGTCTAGAATTGCCTTCTCTGTTTCTTGGAAGATTCTTGAAGAATTATCGACATTCACTTGAGCAGAACCATCCTCTTGAAGGGTTTGCCCATCACTGCACATTGTATCAATAGATCCCTGTTCTTCTGAAGGTTGTGGTATCACAAATTTGGTTTCTTCATTCCTTGAACTTCTTTCAAACCCATCATTGGGCATCCCAACCTCAACACCCTCATTGAAGCCCAAGACCAAGTTATCAATCGTGTCAGGTGCACCTTTATCCTCTAAATGCATGTCTTCAAAATCTTGAGTCAGGTTAATATTTTCATCTTCTCCGTCGTGCACTTCATCTTCTTCCCCATAACCATCATCATCCTCATCATATTCTTCTTGCTCCTGCAACTGTATCATCATATTTTATTTTTTGGATAAATCAAAGGTGAGTAATTAAAAAGGAACAGTCTGTAATCGAGATGTTCAAGTGACAAAAGCCAGCTACAATGGGAAAATACAAGAGATCTTAGGCTGTTCCTAAAACCAAATAAAAAACAGCCAAAACAAGAAGCAGAAAGGCAATGTACATACTGACTAACAGCAAGATGATGGACGGTGGCAAATTCAGGAAAAATTATTAAAGCAACATTCACACAACAGTCTATCCAAGATTCAGTAACCCATAAATTAAAAACTTGAGGCAAAAATCTTTTAGACATGGATGCGTATCCAATAAGTTGGAGATTGAAGCATCAACATTTAACAAGCTAGAACTACAGGTCACAAGGTGAGATTGCAAAACAAGCAGAACCACAGATACAAAAACACAAGAATCACCAAGCATTAAATACACAAGTGAATGTGGAGATTTGATGATTAGGAAGATGATATACTAAAGAAGCCCTTCTTGTTAATGCCCGTGCCATTGCATGTTCCATTGAAACCCACCCCCACCCCCACCCCCGCCCTCTACTCCCAAAAAGAATCTTTATTTGAATTACCATAACTCAGCACAAAAAAGATTGGTAAAGTAACAAGAACCACATAGCAAGGTCATGAGCTCATTCAGTCCAACCACAACAATCACATTAACTTCCTTAGGCAACAATTTTATGTAACAAAACCTATCACTCCAGAGACTCTGGTTCATTGCAAGATCTTAAGCAAACAAAATTAAGTATAAATAGAATCAACAAAAATAATACCTCCGGACCCAAAAAGAAAAACTATGGCAGCAAACTCAAGCAAAACTTATCAAGGAAGGACTTCCAAAGAAAATCTCAAACAATACTAGTTTATTTTTGGAAAATATACCAGCAACTGTTCATCGTCCTCAACAGCCCATTCCTCATCGTCCCCATTGGAGATAATACTTGAGCCACTCATCATATTCTCTTTCTCAGCTTCAGTATGCAAGGCTGCAGATTCATTTTCTGGACCCAACAAGGCAACATCTTTGCCTTCACCAGCTGATAACATTGGAGAATCTCCAGATTCATCCAAATCATCTTGAGAGAGATGAACTGGAGAATCAGGAGGGCTTGAAACAGAGAGTGAAGACTGTGAGTCACACCTTGTGTTCCTGTTCAGTTTCTGCACCTCAGTCTCAGTATTCTCTTGCTGGGAAATTATTTCAGCTCGTCCAAGGTTCTGTTGATAACTGCTATCATACCTTGGCTGCATGGTAGATTCATTTCTAGCTCCACGATTGTACCGCATCTCATTCTCTGGAAAGGTTGAGGGACCAGGACGTTCATTCTCACCTCTATAAGGGTTTCTGTGCAATGAAGCCATAGATGGAGGGGGTAGAACACGAGGCTGCCTCATGGGATACCGTGACCTCCCAAATGAATAGAGCCCATCTGCCTCGTGGTTTTGATACATTCTTTCATGGTATTGAGGATAAGGATTGCCCTGACTAAGACCATGCCCCCATGCACTATCAGCAAAGTTCTCTTGAAGCTCAGGTTCAATCTCTGAGTTTCTACAAAAATAATCTCCATCCCCGGAAATATTCCACCTTTGACTTCTAATTTGTTGACTAAGATCATCCACATGAGGATCAGTAATCCTTCCTTTATGATAAGGCCTAGAGGACATTAATCCAGGTCCTCCATAGAACTCTTTCCTAGAAAATGCTCTCCCTCCAACAGATGCATCTCGCCTAGGACTAGGGTGACCATTCTCCTGATCTTGTGGAACATATGCTGCACTGATCTCATTGTCAAATACATCTCTCTTCCATGAATTCACAGGTTTTCCTCTATCTAAAAAAGCTGAAGAGCCATCTCTAGAAAAGTGAGGCCTGGAACCCATCTCAAATGGCCTAGTCACTACTGAGGAATCAGACGATACTGAAGCTGTGATGCTCTCCACCATCCTTTCACTTTCTTCCCAATCACCAACATCTATCGCCCTGGAAGCATCTTTTTCTGTCACCATCCCTGTCATTTTCTCATCTGCAACACCAGAAGAAATGTCATTGCCACTCTTTTCTGCTTCAGCTTGCCTCTTCGCAATTTTTTTTTCCAATTCTAAAAGTTTCTGCCTAGCACCTTGTTTCCTCCTCTCCTCCTCCATAAACATTCTCTGTTTCTCCTCCTCTCTAGCTATCCTATGTTCTTCTGCCCTTCGGATGGCTTCCAGTCGCTCTTGTTCAGCTCTCCATTCAGCTTCTTTAGCTTCTTCCTCCAACCTTCTCTGCATTTCTTCTTGTTCCCTAGCTAGCCTCATTCTCTCCTCTTCTTCTCTACGAGCTAACTCCATAGCCCTTTCTTGCTCTTCAACTACCCGCTGCCGTTCCAGTTCCTGCATCTTCTGAACTCTCTCAAGTTCAGCCTCAAATGATTCCCGAACAGGATCACGGAAATCAGTTTGCTTAAGCATATCCTTCTTCTTCTTAACGAAACTGATAAGCCCCCCAGAGAAGGGATCCCGTCCATCAAAACCAGAAGTTCCAAAATCCTTCATGAAAGGGTCCTCTAGATAAGGTTTTTCACTCTTTGAAAAGGGGCGTTTCTCCTTACCAAAATTCAGTATGGGGTCATTAACTGAAAGCCCTTTACCACCCACAGAAAATGATGACTTGGCAACTGAGTTATTCTGGTATGAATCACCCCTGAATCTGTTGTATTGTTCACTTCCATAACGTTCTCGAGTATTCCGTTCAGGCCCCCGATTGCCAAAAGAATTGATAGTATTACTCCAGGGCTGTCTCCCTCCTTGCCCATAACCCACATCCCTACTTTCAGCATTGTCCTGAGAACTGTCCCGGAAAGCCAAAGGGCTGTACTTATTCTCCTTGACTGTTTCTCTATTCAGACTAGGTGGTCTTACACCAATACTGTTTCTTTCATTTCCAGCCTCTTGGGTAGGGAGTCTTTCTTTTGTAAGAGGTGAAGAAACTCTCCATGAGTTTCCTTCCCTTCCCTCTCTGCTGAGTGTTCTGACATCTCTTCCATAAGTGTCCACCTTAGTGACTTCACTGGAAAAAATCTTTCCAGCTTCATTGTCACGCTGTCCTCGCCTGTCAAAAAGATTGTGAGCTGGTTTCTGTGGTAAAACACTTGGTCTTGGAAAATCAAAATCCCTCTCCCAGTATGCCTCATTCTTTGAAAAACCATAATCTCTCCCCCTGTCTGTCAAACCATGCCCTGTGTCTCGCTCATCATCTGCCCAATCTGACCTAGGATTCAACCGAACTAATGGCAAAGGACCCAACAAGTACTCTTGCTGATTCCGCTCTTTCTCGGATATAACAGAACGACCCAAACGTTGGTTGTCACCACCATACTCATCCAATCCATTACCCAAATTATTCCTTGTCTGCATCTGGGGACGCATATCAACAACCCTACTTAAACTAGATCCATCCCTCTGCTCATTACCTAACTCCTCACTCAACACCTGCTTCTGTTTCTGACTCAAACCATCCTTCTGCTTCTTTTCCGGCCCAGACACAGCAGGCAAAGTTGCCTTCAATGAAGGAAAATCCTCACCCTTCAAAACCACAGCTTTCTCCACCACTGAATAACTCCATCGACCGCCAGAAGCAGCATCCGGACCCACTGACCTCACAGATGGTGGCATATACACACTACCACTGCTCGCTTTATTAACCCCATTACCCCCTCCCAGATCACCACCACTATAATTATTTACATTATCAACTCCATTATTATTACCACTAACATCCAACCCTTCTTTCTCCTGCACAGCAATTGCAGCAGGTTTACTCCACCCAATACCAGCAGAACTAGGCCGAGGCCCATTTCCAGGACCACCACTACCATGCCCGCCACCAGATCCCAATGAATCAAACCTTTCATGCTCTTTACGCAAGGATGGCAAATTCAAGGGGGGTGGAACAGAAAGTTTTGGCCCAGCAGCTTTTTGCGAGCTACGTGGCCTTGAAAGCACCACCATTCCTCCAACTCCTCCTCCAGACCCACCAGGCCGCCCCCGACCCTGCCCATAATTACACTGATTATTATGGTGATATTGCTGTTGCTGGCCATAAGATTTATTCAAATTCACAGATACAAACTTAGACCCGACTCCAGGATTGGCCATTTCACGGTCCGGCCCAAGATTACAAGGAGGATTCTGATTCAGATCCCCGCCAAAGCATCAAATACAAAAAAGCAACAAAACCCTAACCCTAAAGAGTTCCTCTTCTTTATTCCAATTGAAGCAGATCTCACAGTATCAATTCAAAAATTAGACTCCGCAAAATCAAACCCTAGAGAGTGAATCGATAGTCTCTGCAATCCTGATCGAGTGAGGACAATTAAACACAATTAGTGAAATTAATCAGCTACCAACAACAATAACGATCTCAGTGTAATTAGGGTTTGAAGAAATGGGAGTAGCTGTAGGATAAGGGGATTACCTCCAGGGGCGTAAGTTAGAAACGGCTAGGATATCGTGCGCCTCGGGAGCCAATAGGTAGAGAGAAGTTTTTTCTTAAAAGTGAAGACTACTGTGAGGCAGACAGAGAGAGGAGAGAGAGACAGCAACCGAGAGAAGACAGAAATGAGCTGAAGCAGTGCACCCGGGAGTGAAATTAAGGAAAGTGTTTGTTTTTATTATTATTATTATTAGTTATC
The DNA here is from genome assembly GCA_015708895.1 of Populus ilicifolia. Lineage (NCBI taxonomy): Eukaryota > Viridiplantae > Streptophyta > Magnoliopsida > Malpighiales > Salicaceae > Populus > Populus ilicifolia. The sequence continues at coordinate 1,473,723 of SRLM01000277.1, read as the reverse complement.
TGTTTTGTCCTTTTATAGCTGGTTAATTTATGTTGGTGTCTGCGTTATTTGTGTCTTTTTATGTCTTAGCGGACTTAAGTTCAGTTCTTTGCATCCTAGTCCCTGTAGCGGCAACCGGTGCCTTTCTTGGCTCCTATCAAGCTAAACAAACAAGAGTTGCTTTCCTCGTTCTTCTTCCTCCCGAATTTTGCTGCTTTCTATCTTCCCTCCTTTTGTTGCCATTATCATACTGCTTTTAACTTTCTTCTATTGCTATTGTTGGCAATTCTTTTCCATAAAAAGAAATGTTATTTTATTAAATTGGATGATGATCTTGGTGCTAATATAGGTAATTTTATAATACTAATAAATGTGATGATGAGAATGGTTTTGGTCATGAGAAGAGAAGATAGATGATGATTATCTAGTTATAGTAATAGTTATTATTTGGTGCTATATATCTTTCTTCTCATTATGAATTCCAAAACTTTCTATTCTCCGATCCTAACCCTTCTTCTTGCTCAATATTATATTTTATGAGCAAATTACTGTGAGTCTCGTGATTATAATTATTTTTTAAATAATTTTTTATGTTAAAATATATGTTAATAATTTTTATTTTTAAAATATTATTTTTAATATTATCATACTAAAATAATTTAAAAACATTAAAAATATATTAATTTGAAATAAAAAATAAAAAATAAAACTTTTTTAAAACATTTTCAAAATACAAAAACAAATAGTCTCATAGATTTATTAATGTGTGGATTTTCATAGTGCTTCTCTTTTCATCACAAAACTTTATTTTTATTTCTTTATTGTAGAATCAAATTGAAGGTCAACTTAAAATTTAAGTTAATTTGCTAGGAAATGATAAAATTAAAAGACAAGGTACTAAAAGGAAAAAAATAAGAAAATTGGTGGCTTTTTCAAACTTTTTGTGATTTTTTTATTGTAATTCTCATCCTTTTCAAATTATAAATATTAGGTTGCTCTAATTTTCAATTTTTCAAAAAAAAAATCAATTTTTTCAAAAACTTTATATTATTTATTTATTAATCCATGGTTTAAGAGATGAGAAAGAAAGTCATCGTATTCTAGTAATAGAGAAAAAATCATTGTCAACACCGATTTTATCTACCAATATAGTTAATTTTAGTGTCAATGGTTCTATTTTATGAGAGGAATTCCACTTACATATTTTTTTTCACCTTCAAATTATCTAAAAAAACATATACGAGCATGAAAATATATTTTTTTATTTTAGGTTAATTTTAAGTTGTTATATGATTTTTTAAAGTTATAGATGAGTTTATCAAAGTATATAGAGTATATTCTAAGTACTTTGGCTAAAAATAATTGGTTGAAAATTGATTTTAAAGCAAATAACACAAAGCTAATTTTTTAGCAACCTTTAATCATTAGAAACTAAGCCAGTAGACAATGTGTTATCCTTTAATATTTAAAAAATAAAATAAATAATGCATGTATTACCCTTACTATTGGTTAAAAAAAAGTTTGGCTTGCGGACCAAGCCTCTTTCATGAGTGTGATAGGAGAGTCGTGCTTTTAAAGGTCAAGCAGGTAGGCAATCCAACACCCTTACCTTGTTTATTTTTTTATTTAATTAAAAAATACATTATTTCATCATTTTTTTGTTTTTTAAAGGTTTTTTATTTTACTTGAAAAAGAAATCTCTTTTTGTTATTCAATATTAAAAAAATTAGGGTTGTTTTTTTATTTTAGTTTTGCACGCAACTTCTATTTTAATTTTTTATTTTATTTGATATTAAAAGTCTCGTGCACCTTGTTGATGTATAATTACATGAAAAATAATTTTGGGAATAATTTTCTTTTAAATCCAATGGAGTACATTACTTAAATTATAAGTTGATAGGTTAACCTCGGTTAACTCAGATTTTTTTATCTTTTTTTAAATTAAATGTTTTTATTTCCTATTTGATATTCAACTTTTTTTTATTTATTGTAAAAAAAAAGACATTAAAAGAACTTGTATATTGATTTTTTTGTTGAAAAAATTTATATACCCACAATAAGACACAGGTAAAATGTGTTACTATGTTGTGTTTTCAATAAGTTTTTGATGATCATGTAATTAACACATGTTTATATACTATAAATAAATTGATTTCTTTATCTTATTCACTAATCTCTTATAGGTTATCCTTATATTTTTCAATTCAAATTGCTTATGGTAGTGGATAGTGTCTAATATGTCATGAGCAATATTTTTTTTTCATCATCATCTCCTTCCATCAAAATCTTAAAGTATCCTTAAAATACGTTTGAGAAATATAAGTTCATGTACTAATCTATTTTTAGAAGAAAGCCATCCTTTGACCATACTTCATTAAGTTAATAAAGATTTTGTATATTCTTTTACTTCTAATTAACTTTCTTTATCAAAACCACATTTTTCAACTAGTTTTAATATCCCCTACCTCGACAAATATCACAATCAACAACTTTTTTAGTTTTTCTTCTAGTTTCTTTCTCTTTTTTTTGTAATGAATAATTTTTTTTCTTTTATTTCACTGGTCAACATCCACTTTTCATACTTAAAATATGTTTGGCATTATAGCCATAACATTGTTTGCTCAAAATTTAAGTTTTTTACTTAAAATTAATTTTTTTAATGTTTTTAGATTGTTGAGTTTATATCAAAAATAAATTTTAAAAAATAAAAAATATTATTTTAATATATTTATGAGCAAAAAACGCTTTAAAATACAACATTCACCACACTCCCGAACAAAAACTTACTTTATAAGTTATTACCTCGAGTGGAATGCTAGGCATTGTCATAAGGATTCCATCCAAATATATTGGTGTTCACTTTAAGAAAACCTCATTATCTTTTCAATACTTTTCAATCCAACCTTGTCCCAACCATAATACACTTCATCAGGTTTGCTTTACTTAATAAAATCTTAATTAATTCTTCTAGTAGAATGGGTCTAATGTCATTTTTTTACCAAAAATATTAATTAGTATATGACATAATCAACAAATTGATATCTTATTTTACATGAAGAAATGTCGAAGTAATAAATAACCCAAGAAAACCGGGATCGAACCATAGAAAGGTTAACTATATAAATTATAAACAACAACAACAATAATAATAAATTAAAAAAGACTTTAAGATGTAAGATTAATGTGAAGATTAAATAATGATAAAAATAAATTTCAAAATTAGAGGATCCACTAATAGTATTTCAAACAAGTATAATAGAAACTTTTTATTACTTATTTGAAAACCACACATAAAGAAGATTCCAATTAGATTATAAATTGTTAACATAATTAAATTAATTATCTTATTTAAATAATATTAATACTTGTAAATGTTGTTAGGTATTTGTAATTATAATTTATGCTACTAACAAATCAAGTTTCTTTCATAATACAGTGTAGGTTTTACCATTATCTCATTAATTCAATAATGATAGTTTGATGCGTATAATGATGAAAATAGAATTCAACACTGGTTAACAAGAATGTACTAAGTTTGGAAACTAATATAGGTCCGAGGAGTTTACATAATGATTAAAGAAATTAGTTTTGCTTGTGTAGTTAGTACATGTTAGCAACTATGATGATGCAACTATTTATTATGATTTTTATGATCCTGTATGTGAACATGTGTGTGTGTTTCAAGTATTTTTTTTTTCTTTAAGGTCTTAGCACCTATAAGTGTGATTAGGTTATCTAGTCTTTTATGTAGGAGGGATTATTGTACTTTAAATCAATATTCCTAGAACAATTTACATGTATGTAATTTAGAAATTATAGAAACCTCATTAATGTATAAAAATAAATTATGTATCATTATATTCATTAATAAAATTATTGGAAAGTGAATAGAAACTATCTTGATGTTATGTGTGTGTGGGTGTGAGTTACCTCATTTTCATTAATGTTGTAAGGAACATTTGTAAATCATGATTTAAAAACCTAGGATGTTACAACCATAGCCTTTTAGCCTAACTCATTCTTTTATTTTTGTAATCTTAACTCAAACTCGTCTCTTACTTTAGCGAAAGTATTCTAACTAAAAAAACACATTTTACTATTAAATAATAAGGAGATGAGAGTACTAAAATATATCTCCAAAAGTTCAATGAAAAAAAATGTTCACAATGGAAAAGCTATTCGAACCCATTTCCAAATAAATTTTGATTAGTGAAGTTTACAATTATTTTTTACGAGAAATTTTATATACTCTCCCTAACATTATCCTTCTCAATGTGAATAAGCAATGAAAAATTATATTATAGTAGAAGAATTCAATATGACTAGATAAGAAAATTTTAGTTTCCAATCACATATAACAACTAATGTCATCAATATCTTACCAGGCATCTAAGAAAAGCACCTAGAAAAACATTTGCAATTATATAACATTGTATAAACTCTTGACAATGTCTATGAACACCACACGTAATGAAGTGCTAATTGCTATCAAAAGGAAAAAGTTTGTACATTATACTCTTACAATGAAAAGCATTGAAAACATAGAAACCCTTACAAGTTATGCTTTATTTATCATAACTATAGGTATGACACTAAGAAATTCCATACCTTAAAAAAGATATAAAAAGATTAATGGTTAGAGGTTTTCTAAAGAAATATATGAAGAAAGAGATGAAACCTAAACAAAAAAAAAATGAAGTTTGCATATTTTATAATGAGATGCCTAAAATCATATAATGTCTAAACATTTTCATATCCTAAAAAAAGATATAAAAAGATTAATGGTTAGAGGTTTTCTAAAGAAATATATAAAGAAAGAGATGAAACCTAAACAAAAAAAAAATCAAGTTTGCATATTTTATAATGAGATATCTAAGATCATGTAATGTTTAAACATTGTATCTCTTTATGTACAAGAAATGTTTTAAATTTTTTAAACAAAAAAACGTTAGTGTTTCTCTTGTATCTTCATGAAAGTATTTATATCTTCAATGAAAAGTTTTTATATCTCTAGTGAAAAGTCTCTATGAAAATCTTTATACTTCTATCAAAAGTTTTCAATGACTTAAATAAAAATATTTATGTTTATGACAAAACTCCATTAAAATATCTTCACCATTTGTGAAAAATATTCTTTAATTATATAACTCATGCTCAATGACACAAAAATTTATAATATCACGAACAAATTTAAAGACTTAAAGGAGCAAATTATAATGTAAAATAACTTCTTCTTTTTTTAATTTTTTTTAGTTATTTAAGCCTACCTAAAGGGCTACGAAATGATCCATGCATTTTGTTTCTCTATTTTAGCAATGTAAAATATGTAATTCTCCTCCTAAAGATTTATAATGAACATTTGTCAACCAATTAGTAAAGATATATAATGCCCTAAACAAATAATGATAAAGAGATCCAATAACTAAGAATAGAAGAAAAGGAATTGAGTTCACACAGAAAATAAAAGGATAAAGAGAAAATAAAAAAGAAAGAACAAAGTGTTATGATTACACCAAAACTCCAATGATGACATTTTTAATATCACCAAAAAAATCTTGATGAGAAGAATCTAAATATACATTTGAAGGCTTTTATTAAAGGTTAGAGTTGGTCACACTTGCCTAAACAACCTTGCATTTCAGATGCTCTTCTTACTTCAAGCTAATTAATATTATCTCAACATATTTTTAAGTATTTTTTCAAGTTCATAAGTCACACATATAAAATTTTTTATGCTATTTTTCTATGCTAATGATTATTTTTTGCATTGTCATGGGCTAAGATCTCCGCCAATAACATATAAGGTACAGCAACCCAAGGTTGTCATTAACGTCTTCATCTTTAACGAGTATAACATATACTAACTTCCGAGAAAAACATTTTGCCTCTCTATAAGGTAATTTTAAAGATTGGGTATATAAATACACCTAATTACTAAATAAAAAAATAAACTTATTCTTAACTACACATGCTATAAGTTATAAAAGATAAGTCTTGAAAATATAGACTAGAATAATCTTTTTCATGCTAGACACAAGATCTCTCTTTTCATATTTCATATACACATTCATCGAATACTTTCAATATGGATTTATTTTATAGAAACCTTGTAGAAGCATGGTAAAGTCCAATCACTTTGTCAACTTAGAATGTAATAATTAAAAGCTTTATTCTTGTCTAAAGTTTTTCACAACTCCTTTAAGGTTTTTTTTTTTAATTTTAATTTGATTTGGCCACATTTAAGTTAGTTTTTTAGTTTCTATACTAAAAATATTGAACCAGATTCATTTTTTTAGTCAAAACTATTAACAAAACAAATAAACTATTTAGTTCAATTAATTCATATACCAAATATTCTAGTAATTTACTACATCTTTTGAACAATTACAAAGTAATGAAGTTTACATAAGATATAAAGATATAAGTATTTTAAAGGCATGTTTGTGAATTCAGTACTTTAAAATTCAATTTGTTTAGCTTAAAATATTTGTTTATATTTTTAAATTGTTTTAATGTGTTGATATAAAAAATAATTTTTTAAAATAAAAAATAATTTTAATATATTTTTAAATAAAAAATATTTTAAATCATTATTATTATTATTATAATTTCAAACATGCTATAAATCAACCGCTTCTCTTTTAGAAAAAAACAAAAAAAACAATTGGTGTGCACCCCGAAATCTGTCAAAATGCACTTGAAAACTTTCAAGAAAAGAAAACAGAACCCTATTAATTGTAGCAACACAGTGGTGATGTGGTGATGCTAGACAGCTAGAGCATTCCGTAATCAAAGGTTTCCGTCAACAAATCCAATAACAGTATCAAGGGTATAGTAGTAAATTACACAGAATTTAAATATGAAAAAAATATTCACATTATTTTTCATGGTTTTACCAGCGATAACACTTCATTCTTATCCTTTTTAAAATTACGATCAAAATAATTTTTTAAAATTTAAATTAAATAATTATCATATATATGAATTATATCTTTGAACTTTGATTTGATGTTTTATACGTGTATATATATATACACCTTTTATGTTAAATCCCCAAAATTAATCAGATCTTTCAGTTCTTAAAGTAAAAGGAATAAAAAGAAAAATAAAACCTTAATAACTCTCTTTTTAATTAATCAATAATCAAGGCGGAGGAGCAGGCGGCAGTTGTTGCGGCGATGAAGGAGGAGAAATTTACCGGCATGGTGGTTCGATTCAGCTACGTGGCTGTTTCAATAGCGGAATCCTGGCCACATAGCCAGGGATTGAAAGAATAACAGTAGTAAGAATTACAATTACAATAATAATAACAATCGCAGGCAGCGGTGGGGAATTTGGTTGCTTTAAGTTGTAAAATTCAAGCAACTGCAATTGAGATGGGTTTGGGAATTGGCCCAGAAAAATTGTTGTCTGACAACATTTTTCCAAATGGGTCTCTTAATAATTTCCTTCTCACCACAGAAGAATAGTCAGGAAGATTGTTGAATTGGGAGAAGAGGTTTAACATTGCCCTTGGAACTGCAAGAGGAAGCACAAAAATTAGGGTGTTCAATAACCTCTAATGCATCTCAAAACGACGCAGTATTAAGAGAATAGACATTATAATAGAAGGGAGGGGAAGGGATCTCCAGAGTGAAGAAAAAGTGAGAGAATTAATAGAAGAAAGAAACGAGAGATGACAGTAACGGATGCAATTGAAGAACCATCCCCTTCTTCTAATTTCAGGTACTCTTTTAATCTTCCTTTACATAACAATTTATATATTATTCACTACCAAATCAAAAATGAGATCTAATCATCAATATCGTTTCAGCCAACCACCACCGCGTCACTTCTACGTGACTGTCGTCGACAGACTCCACTTCAAAATGGTCTCTCTCCCTTCTTTCCTCTTCTTTTCTTTTCATCCTTTAAATTCCATATTTACTCTCTCAAGATCACCCGCAGGAGACGTTGGTCCATTTATTAGGAGTTGCTGCCCGCCGCCCTGCCCTACCCATTGTGGTTTGTTGCACTTCTCGCGATCAACTCGACGCCGTCTGCTCCGCCGTCTCCAACCTCCCCTTCATTTCTCTTGCCTCTCTGGTACCTGACAGTATTTAAATTACTAATTTATTGTTATTACTTGTTGTTGTTGTTGCAGCTGCAATTGGGTTATAAATCATTAACATTATTTATCGTTATATGCTATTGGCAGTACAGTGACCTTGCTGAATCGGACCGAAATGTAATTTTAGAGGAATTTAGGAAAGCAACAGTGAGGTGGAGCCAAATTGTAAATGCTGGTCAATCAGGCGGCGGCGGCAGCGGTGGTGAAACTGGAAACAATAATAATGAAAGTAATACTAACAATAATAAGACTAAATCACATATGATAGTTGTAACAGATGCCTGCCTTCCGCTTCTTGCGCTGGGCGAAGCGCCGGTTTCCGCTCGCGTTCTGATTAATTATGAATTGCCATCAAAGGTGTTGTTTTGCTGTTCCCCTTTTATTTGTTTGTTTGTTTGTTTGTGCATATAGGAATTAAATGAGTACTTCAATTGTTGGTGCATTTGTTTGTATGTTTGGTTTTTCAAATGCTTATATTTCAAGAATTGTCAACTTCTTGGGCCAATTTAATTTTGAAATTGGCAATGTTGTTAAGCTTTAAAATAGGGCTTAAGGTTTCTTTCCAGAATGCTGAAAACTCTAAACTAGTCAGCAAGATTTCAATTATTTGGACTGTGTTTTATGTGATCAGGAGTTCAAGTCTTTCAAGTTATGATTATCTTTTTGGCTGAAGTCGATTCTCATTGCACTACATGCAAAGTGTGCATGCTTTCCCTTTGGTCTCCTCGCCTTTGGCGGTTAACAGAAGCATGACCCCAGTCTTCTGGTTTGAACTCTCTTTTTCTCGATTTTGGGAGAGGGGTGGCTTACAAATGGTGGGTCGAGCCCAGTTTTGGGACCAATAAATCCTAGCCATTATTGATCAAAGCATTTAGTAATGTTAGTGCATGCGTGCTAAATTAGATTTTGATGTACAGCGTGCTAAATTAGATTTTGATGTATACATGCCTCCTTTTGTTTTGCTGAACGATTCGGAATTTCATATTCTAGTAGTAGTTTTATGTGGGTGGGTGCACATTATTTATAATTGACAAATAACCAAGAGATTCATGGAGAGCTTCTGATCACTGTTTTTCTGTTTGCTTACTTGCAGGAAACATATTTGAGACGCATGGCCACTTGCTTGGCTGCAGGTTATTTCTCAAAACTTATGGCGCCTTGTTTTTCATGTTTTTGCATTTCATGACAACTTGACAAGTATGTGAAAACATGCGCAGATGGGATTGTAATCAATGTAGTTGTTGGTGGAGAAGTGATAACTCTTAAAAACATTGAAGAAAGCAGCAGCCTTGTCATAGCTGAAATGCCCATAAATGTGAGTTTGTTGCATGTTCCATGTTCTCTTATTAATGAGTTTGAAATAATATCAGGTTAGGAAATGAGTTTTAACAAGTAATCTAAAGGTCCAAATGATGTCACATGAAGCAAGTTCATTTAAATTGACCTGCCTGGATTTGGATTTATTCTTTTTTTCATTTTCCCCGTCTGAACTCTGAATTATGGAGCTGTTGTCTACCTTTATTCTTTGGGCATGTCATTAACTTGAACATGGCATGTTGCAGATTTCTGAGATTTTATGAAGATAGTTGATTTTCTGCAATGCCAAAAGAAAAAAGAAAAGAAAAGGGGCTTGATCTCTTGAGTCAGATGATCTGTGAGTAGAGCAACAATATTGAAGCTTTATCTCCATGTTGGCATATTTTCTTAATATTATATGTAAACTTATTTTATTTTTATTATTTTAGTAGTAGTTATCCAATGGTAATCTGCATGATCATTTGGCAGCCAAAACAGAGGAATGAAAAGAAAAATTGATTAAAAAAGATGCATCTTTTTATTTAAGAAATAAAACTCGAAATGCAATGAAATTTTTGTCACAGCAAAGTTATTTTGATTGATCCTTGCTTTCTTGGTTGAAGAAATAAAAATTAGACTTTGTCATCAGAAATTTAATATTTAAGAGATCCATAGCCCCCAAAATCCCATCAAGGGGTCTTGCATTCTTGGTTGAAGCTTCTTCTTTGTTTTTCTCTTGGCTTCTTCGACAATGTTATTCTTCCAACTACGGAGAATACTGATTCAATGACATGGAATAGAATTTGGTAGGCGTGAAACACATAAGCGACACTACGAAACCTCCCTTATGCATTAGCGTATTTTCTTCTTTTTCCCTAAACACATATTATTTCTTTATCCTCAAGCCACAGAAACGATTTTGAAGCAGTTGCCCTGCTTGAAATGGATACCTAGTTAATATTTTCAGGGAGCGATATGATAAAGAGGGAGCAGACATGAATGGGAGCAACTTTAGTGAACGACAACATGACAAACGTAGTGGTATGCTTTCTACTACAGATCTGAGAAATAAAGAACGTAGCCCCAGGTAGGTCTCGGACCTGCTCCATGTAGCCGTGCCATTGATAATGACACTGTTTGTAGAAGATGAAAAATTAAAGAAACGATAATTAATAGTAAAAGGAAAACGTTTCTGCAATTTTGGTTCCGCTTCGATTCTGGAAATGATATCCTTATTACAAAAAAAGGGAATTATTTACTACCACATTTAGTTAGAATCATTAAGCCTAGGGAGTTTCTGATTATTTTGTGACCTTTTAAGAGCATATAATTAGATTAGATCGGATTTAATTCCTTGATATATCTAAAACTACGTATTTAATGCGTTGAACTCTGTCATTGTCTAGGGATTTTGAGATTAAAGTTTTGACTAGAGCTCTGTTCTCTATCACATTTCGAGGTATATTACTCAGTTTGGCAAAATTCGACTTGCTGTCTTCAAGTTTGCTAATCATGAACTTTGCTGAGAAAGTATTTTGGCATGGGTTCATATTAACATATCCTTACAATATTGTTGCCACTTATCTAGGAAGAAATCACTGATAGTGATTTGTTTTTTTTAGTTCTTTTTTTTTTCCATTTTTTTATTACACCCATATATAGCCAATTAAAGCATGTTTATTAAGGAAGGACAATCTTCAAAGATAGGAGTCTAAAATGAAAAAAGAGGCATAAAAAGACGTTTCTAACCTTGGAGCTAAACATCTAGTTTGGTTTTCCTATATTTTAAATTATTACCTAGTTTGGAAAAATTTAATTTTGATTCTAAATTTTATTTTCTGGTTTCTAATTTGAGAGATGAGAATAAAAGTATTGGTTAAAACTAATTTCAACCATGAAAATGGGTGATATTGATGTTAATGAGTTTCTTTTTGTAAGAAAGGTTTATATAAGTTGTCCCTTTCTAAATTTGTTTAAAATGGTATATTTGAACTTAAAACAAATTTGTTGTTAGATTAATTTGTGAGTTTTGAAGTTAATTTTTTGTTAGAGGCTGTTATGTTTTACAAGGTGTTTAAGGTGGTGTTTTTTTTTTTTTATGTTGAAATATAGTTGGAAATGGACTTCTCTTTGTCTAAAACATATTGGCTTGATTTTTTGGTGACTAGAGGAAGCCAAAATCTAGGAAGTGCAGGCGACATCCTACGTGCTATTTTTTTCAAAGTATTAAAGTGCATACTACAGGATGACCTGTGGCCCACCCCTTAAGAAAAAAAAATGCTTAGGTGTGTGGGTTGCTTTAGGCATGTGTGTTTAGATTTTTTTACTTTTTTTTATATATAATTTTTATTCATTATAATTATATATTTTTTTAAAAAAAATTATCACTTAATATTTTTTTGATTATTAATTGGAAACATAATTTTTTTTAGTTTGATTTTTTTTCCAATCACTTTGATATTTTGTTGGTTTTTAATTTTATAAGTGTCTATTTTAGATAAAAAAAAAATATAAAAATAAATTGTGGAACTTAATTGAGTTCATAACTCAAGTCATAAGTTTGATTGATTAAGAACTAGGCTTGATAATTTTTTCTTTGTTGCATAAATAGTTTTTTGATTTATTTAATTAAATGTATGCATAAATTTTTTTAATTCCATTTGGGATTTTTTTATGTACAAAAACACATCATAAAAATCAAAATATATACCTTTTTTTTAAGAGAAAAACATTCGACTGGTAGCGAAGCATAAGTCAAATAATTAGTGTATGAATTCATGTCAATGTCATGATCTTGACTTATAACATGTTTTTCTATAATACCAGATCTTATATATTGCATTCAAATAATATATACAATATTATGTACTATGAAAAGCTCTTTCTCTAGTTTGCCCCGGTAATATCTCAAGTTTTAGTAATGCATTTACAAGGTGGCTGAGAATGTTTGTGTTTACACTTTTTAAAAGTGTTTTAAAATATATATAGGTTGAAAATACATCAATTTGATGCCCTTTTAATTCAAAACACACTTTTACAAAACAACTTGCATTACATTATTAAAGACTAAATTTGGTATAAGACCCAACCAATGTCCTCGGTCTTCACCTATTGTGTAATAACATAGATTTGAATGAACATGCTTGTGAAAATACAATAATGTACACGGTGATGATGCTCATGCTCCAGAATCCAGTATGCCAAGAAACCTAGGTTTTTAAGCATTTAAATTATAGGTGATTACATGTTCATGTCAATCTTTATTTTCTAGAAGCAAAGTCCTAAAAGGTTGGTGATGGAGATTTGGATTCCTGCAAAACAATCTTTTTTATGGGATTTTATGACCTTCTAATGATTAAGGCAGTAAGTGAAGAGTTGTAATAAATAAACATTAAATTCTAAGAATAAAAATATTTGCTTTTAGTTTATGCATCATAAATGCTAAGAATATATGATAAGAGAATGAAGATTTTGAATCATTTACCTAAGTTGTTCAGAGAATATTTATAACCTTTGTATTTTGAATTTATTTTTTGTTTGAGTGTCTTTTTTTTCCTCACATTCAAATAGGGATGAGGTTCTTTACATCAACATTAATGTTGATTTAAGTGTTTTCTTACACAACATTCATATTGATGAGAATACCATGTGTCGATAGAAAACAGTTCTATATCATCTCGTAAACAAAATTAATGTCGATTAGATCAACTCTTATAATCAACATTAATATTGATAAACATATATTCAACTTTTAAAGGACTTTTTACATAGATAGGGTGTAGGTAAATGATGACCCTAGTTTCTTATTTTGTATGTTTAGATCTAAAGCGACCTTAAACCAAAGGATGTTGATTCTAGCGTTTTTTTAGGCTTGAAAGCACTTGGACTAAGCGTGTAGTTGAGTTTAAGAGAGTTGTGTCTAAAATCTTGCTAGATCCAAATATGTTTATGCTTGGCTCGTAGCTGAGCTCATGGGAGTTACATATATCTTTTCAAACTCATGTGCTCTTGGGTTTGGCTCACAACCGAGTCTAAAGGAAATGAGTCTGGCATCTTAATAGGCACACATGCACTTGTGTTTGACATGTAGCCAAGCTCAATGAAATCAAGTATGACATCTTGTTAGCCCCACATGCTTTTTGGCTTGACATGGAGCTGAGCCTCAGAGAGTTGGATTTGACATCTTGCTAGATCCATGTATGTTTGTGCCTAACATATAGCTAATTCCAAGGGAGTTTGTGCCTAACATATAGTCAATCCTAAGAAAAATGGGTTTAATATTTTGCTCGATCCTTTTTCCATATGTTTTGATTTCTGTTGAGTTTTTGTGATAGATTTTTCTTCTCTTGACACCTCTATTTATATAGGCCTTTTAAATAAATAAATTTTAACATAAAATACATCAATCCATCACAAGGTGATGAGAAATTCATTCAAATTAGGCTAGCAATATGTATTTGCCTATTTGTGTAATTAACTTGATTAAGTTGTCCTGTATTATAATCAAAATTTGATTATATTTCACTTTTCTATAAAGCAAGGAAGGGTAGGTTTGCTCTTTATATTTTCTCCTAGATTAAATGTTGCAACTATTAGGAAAAAGCTTGAAAGCTAATTCAACATATTCACTAATAAAGTTACTATAAGGGTTTTTTTTAGAAGAAAATAAAACAAGTTATAAAACTCAGCTTGGGTGGAGATTGGGCGGGTCAATTGGTGTTGACCCAGGTCCATCTAAAATGATATTTTTTTTATTTTTTTTGTAAAATAAATGAAGTTGTTTTGAAAATTTTATTTTAAAATTCAAATTAGGTCTCACTCGAGTAGATTGGGTTGTGGTTTGATTGTTCATGTCAATTGAGTTTGGGTTAATTTTCAACCTAGGTTGACATACCCATGCCAAGTCTTGGGTTGGTGAGTCATCAGTTTAATCCATTAGAGTTGAGTTATGAATATGTGTGTTTTCAAAGTGTTTTTTGACATCAAGTAAAAAATTAATCATCAATCGAAAAGTTGATAAATCGAGAGTTATTTATATCAATACATAATTCAAAAATCATTTATATCAACAAACACAAAAAAAAAGTTAATGACAAGAAAAAACTAAATTGAAAAATTAAAAGATAGAAGTAAATTAAGATATCTTCATTTAATATGGGTCGTGTGTCTTGATTGTGTTTAATAATTTTATTTATCAAAATTATTTTTTATTTAACTAAATGATGATAAAAATAAACACGCATATAAAAGTGATAGAATAAAATTCATAAAAAAAAAAAGATTTTGTAGGGTTGCATAAAAAGAATATCTCCTAATATTAGAACAAAATGTTATAATTCTATTAAAAAACTAAAAAAAATAAACAATATTTAACTATAGACTAAATTAGAAAATCAAGAGATAGATATAAATTAAGATATTTGATTTTAAAATATGAGTTATGGACTTGATTATCTTCAATAACTTTATTTCTTAAAATCATTTTTTTTAATTTAATAAAAAAATAAACAAGTACATGAAAACAATTAAATAAAATGAAAGAGAAACGAAATGTTATGTAGGGTTGCAAGAGAATAACACTTATTAGTACAACACAAAAAAAGAAGCATTTTCATTCATAAATTAAGTTTAAAAAAAGCGATAATTTATTAAAAACACAATTTATTATTATTTAATTTATTTAATCTTAATTAAAATTGAATAACTAATAGGTTCCATATATATACATAAATATCTATTTTAATTAATTTACATTTTCTAAAATAAATTAAAGCCTTCTTTGCCCTGGTGACCTAACTTGTCTAGCCCTTTAATAGAAAATGCCATGCATGCATGTATAGTATTTTATTTTTAATTTTTTGTTACGAATTGGGGATGACTTTATGTCAATCACAAATTAACAAAGTAACAGCAAAAAACAGCCTATTGTTTGCTTGCTAAATTTCCGACCACTGGATAAATGGTTTGAAAACCAAGCATTTGCCTTTTGGTTTAAAAATGCAATTTATAATATATTTTCTATCTAAAAACACCTAATAATGATTATTATGATACAACAGACAATAAATTAAATTAAAAAAAAAATCCTAAAACTTGTTTAAAAACACATAATTAAACAGAAAGAAAAAAAAATCATTTCTCAACTTCAATTTACCTTTTTTTGGTAATATTAAAAAAAAAATCCATGAAACTACTCTCATTGATTAGAATTTATTAATATAAAGGATAATTTTTGTCATGATTGTAATGTGGCTAACCAATTTCTCTCGTCGTTTTCTAACAAGATACGATCAATCATAACTAAAAGGTAAAAAAAATAAAATTTATAAAAAATAATTAAAAAATGAGGGGATTGTTTTACATCAATGATTAATTTATACTAATTTTGAAAAGAAAAAATTTCAAAATCATGGAAAATAATTTTTTTTTGTGAGTTTGTGTGAATAATACAAAACCAACCATTAATTATCTGTAAAAATCATGAATTTGTTTTTCTTAATCTTAATCTACTGCCATTGATAATATTATTTTTTTAAATATATGTTATATCATCTTAGATTGATTAGTTATCAATTATCAAATCTTCATTATTGTAGAAAAAAATGAAAATTAATTATTAATTGTTTCACAAGGTTGCATGAAGAATAATTATTTTTTTATAGCAATAATTATTTTTTTTAGTAATTTTGAAAAATAAAAGGTCTAAAACATGAAACATAATCATTAATTTTTGTGAGATTTTGTGAAAAAAAGAGAAGAATAATCACTAATCATTTGGGAAAATTTGACATTTAAAAAATGATAAAATAGTAGATAATGAAAAAAGAAAAGAAAAGAAAAACTAAAAAAAAATAAAGAAGAACGGTGGGCCTGCGTTTATCAGGCTTGCGCCCATGAGCCTAGTGGCACCCCAGTCCGGGCGCCTTGGCTGTAAGCACCCACCATTAGCCTTTTAAAGAGTTAAAGAAAAAAGACAAATGAAACGTCGTCCACATGCATGACATGTCGTGCATCAAGCCACCATCAACGACGATATTGGAACTCAAGCGTTCCCATCTTTAAATTTTGGAGACCGTTTGTCGCTAGAGGGCCATTGTTTTTTATCCCTCATGTGCAATGTCTACTTTCAGGGACCTTGTTGTGGCATAAATAAAGTTTACGAACTGTTTAGTAAAAATTCATAACTTTAAGGACCAAAGTGACAAAAAGAACACAAAATCAAAAGATTACTTTTTAATGGTGGAAAACTACATCGTTTGAAGCAAAAGAAATTTCTAAACCGAGGTGGTTTTACAATCTAACACAGGTGTCAGAAAATTTCAAGAAAATGGCATTGGGAAATAGAAACTGCAAGTGGGAACTGCGGTTTTCCAAAAAGCTGTCAGGTGGGAAAGGTGTTTTCTTGAGAAACAGCGATTTCTCTTAAAACACTTTTTTTAATTTAAAAGGATAAATTTTTAAAATAAAGTTTCTTTATAGATAAAAAACTTAAATATGTTTTTATAATCTTTAAAAAGAATAAACTGTTTTTTAAATAGATTTTGTATTTAATCAAAGTTTTTTTTTTAAAAAAAAACTAATCAAAGCCTTCAAAACACTTACAATTAAGAATCCAAATCTAGAGAAATTATTTTTCCTTGATATTTTTAAAATATTACTTAAAAAAAATATTTATATTTTTGTAAAATTAAAACAAATAACCAAGGAGAAGCAATTTAGCTAGATTGAGATTCTTAATTGTAAGTGCTTCTTCTTAAGAAATAATAGGTTTTTTTAAATATTTTTTTTTAAATTTGATTAATTAAAAAGTCTATTTAACAACTAGTTTATTCTTTTTTTTTTTAAGATTAGAAAAACATGTCCTCTTGCGCTTCTAATCACCAAAAAGCTTTTTACCTATTATTAGCTAAAGTGATAAACTTGTAATTTAAAAGAAATATGTTTAACATTCAAGAATTAACTTGTTTGACTTGATTAACTTATTTTATACTTAAGTTGTTTGCAACAACTATTTTTTTTTTCAAAAAAAGAGATATAGCCATTCTTAATAAATGAAAAAACACATCAAAAATAAAAATAATTTATCTCTATCTATCTTGTGTGAGTAACACCTTTTTTTTGGATTTTTCATATATAAATATTGCCTTTCACTTCATGTGAGTTACCTTACAAAAAACAAGCTTATATTTTTATAACACTTGATGCTTATAAATTTTCTTATCTAAAAAGCTTTTATTATTTTTATAATCCTTTCAAAGACTTAAATCTTTCTTATATCAAATCATTATTTCACACTCTTGTGTTAGATTACTTTTATAAAACTCAATTTTATTGTAAAGTTTAAGAATTATTATAAGAGAAATATTGCTGTGAAAGTGCAAGTGATATTTTAACCATTTAAAAAAATATTGGTCGTGAGTCATTGAAAATGTTTAATCTTGATAATTAAAAAAAAATATGAAAGGTTTTCTAATCTTAATTCTATATAAAAAAAATTAGTATATTGGTAATGTCTCATCTATTTAAAAGATCATGAATAAATAATAAATACTTGAATAAAAATTAAAGGAGTAAAGTACAAACCGCTATAAATTTAATTACATAAATTTGATGTTTGATGTCTTGAAAACATTAAATTGGTTATACATTCATGCACAAGATGATGAAAATAAACCTCGTTGGAAGGGTGACACTTTTTTAGTCTTTTGGAAAGAGACAAAGTTTCGGTTGCCAACTCTATATCCTTGGCCAAATGAAATAAGAAATTGGACATATACATTTGAACTTATAAATGTGCTGTTTGGTGATGTAATATTGTGGATGTATTTGCTATTCGGTGCCTCCCTTTTTTTATGTGCCTAGAGGGGAGAGAAATATGGTGCTTGCATGCATAATATTAATTATTTAGAAGAATATACATGGTATTTATGGTTGAATGTGGACTGTGATATGTATGAATTTTAATCCTCTAAGTTATTAAGATATGATTTGATGTTATTAATGGCATGAGATTAAGATTTATAATGATATATTTATAACATGCTATATTTTTAGTATATCTTAAACATGCATTTTGGCAAGGGGAGCTTCTAATATTTTAAGATGCATATTGCGAGTGATAAGGGAACAAAATATTAATTATCATTTTTATCTTCTTATAATATTAATTGTTTGTCATCATAAAAAAAGAAAAAAATTGTGAGCTCAAAGATCTTTGATACCCATAAATTAATTATCTTAATGATAACAACAATTATATCAAAATTTTTGATATTGTAGGTTTTTTTTTTATTAATTTAAAGTAATATTAGCTTCTTGATTGCAAATATGACTTGAAAATATCTAAACTTATATTAATGTAATCAACTCTTTATAAAATTTAATTTGGTATAGCAAAAATAAATTTTATTCAAAATGATTTTTAGATGCTGAATTTTACCATCCAAAATTACCCTAATTGCCAAAACTTTTTTTGTTTTATATATATATATATATATAGTGAAGAATGACTTGTAAGAAATTCTTTTATTAAAATATTTTGGTGTTATCACTCAATTATTTTTAAATGAAGAGCATGGACTTTATCAAATGTGCTTATGCACTTTTCATACATTATTAGCTAAAATGATATCTTTGGATTTTTGAAAGAAATATCTTTAACACTTCAGAGTTAACTTATTTGACTTGATTAACTTATTTTATATCCAAGGTATTTATAACAAATCCTTTTCTATCAAAAAGATAGATATAATGGTTCCTAATAGATAAAAGAACACATCAAAAATCAAAATATTTTATCTCTATCTATTTTGTGAGTAACGATTATTATACATGTGCAATGTTGTAGTGAATCATTTACCCTTATTTTGTATATATGGTGTAAGTTTATCTGAAAAATATAAAAAATAAGAAATTCTTGTCTTTTATTAGTAAAATATAAAATAGAAGTTGTCATTTAGTATTTTAATCACTAGGAATCCTAACTGATCTTAGAGATAAGATACAGAGACTAATGTTGTAAAAAAAATGTATTAACATCTTAAATATACCCTACCTAATGTAAGCTGTATTGTTTTATTTATCTTATCAAAATCTAAGGTTTAATAGTGTTTTCTAATTGTTGGTCTTGTCTGTTTTATGATTTAAGAAAAGTCCTCCTTATTAAGAAGATTTTTATTTTAATTGGATAAAAGCTAACTATTCTAGCATAAAAAAATAATAATTTAATATCCAAAATACATATTATATATAATGTTGTACTCTGGATATTAAAACACAAACAAAATAATTTTTTTGTTGTTTTTAAAATTTTGACCAATGTTCTTTTAACTTTAACAAACTGGTTATTAAAGCCAAAATGCATGCTAAAACATTATTTTTTGATGTTTAAGAAACAAAATATGACTTTTTAGCTTTAAGACACTTGGTTGTATGTATATTTTTTTTTATTTTGAAAGTGTTGATGAAAACCAAGTATTTTAATATCGGATTTTGTGTTTTTGTAACATAAAATATAGACTGATATTAAAAAAGAGAGTAAAACAAAATGTGTGGAAATTGTAAAACTTTAAATATATTTTTTTTTTGTTAAGTTGGACTCGATCCAAGATCCATGGCCAATCAACTGGTTATTGTGCATGAATATAGTAAATAGCTTCACCTCGCCTGTAGAGATTGTGCATATCTTACATGACAAAGGAATAAATGAAAGCAAAAGAAAATAGGATGAAGGGTTTACTTGGAGAAGTGAAACATAGCCTTGATCATCAGTGATAGTTAGTGGTGGATTTGGTTTCGAACGGCAGTTCGTCTTTTTCCATCCCTTGTTTTTTTTCTTCCTTGTTTTTCTTCTTCTCTCTCTCTTTTTCCTTATTTTGTTCTGTTCATCTTCTTCTTCCTTTTCTTTTCTCTTTTAGTCTTCCACTTTTCTTGTGCTCTTTCCTTGTTTTTGTCATTGTCTCTCTTGTATTTATAGGCAAAAACAGTGGAGAGATATGGATGGGGCTGTCACTTTGTTATCGTCCCTCCACCCCTCAAGGGATACATCTCCTTCTTTTTTTTCAACACATGAAAAGCTTTGGATAAGTGGGGGAAAAACGGCTAAAACATGTCAAAGTTCACAACGATCTTTAATTTCTGATTTGTTCAATCAAGTCCTAAATTTTAATTTTTAATTAAAACTTAATGCAATTACATTCCTGCTAAAAATCAAGGCCTTGAAGTTACTCACCTTTTCCAAATTGGTCATTGATTTCTAATTTATACAATTTGACCCTCAATTGATCAATACACTTTTAATTTATTCAATTTGGCCCCTGATCCGATCAATTTCAATGCTCCATTTACGCAACTTTTCTAGTTTGGTCCTAAGTTTTTAATTGACCATC
The DNA here is from genome assembly GCA_015708895.1 of Populus ilicifolia. Lineage (NCBI taxonomy): Eukaryota > Viridiplantae > Streptophyta > Magnoliopsida > Malpighiales > Salicaceae > Populus > Populus ilicifolia. Next base: position 1,452,951 of record SRLM01000277.1, on the reverse strand, counting down.
AAACTTGAATATTTATGCAATTAAGCCCTCAATTTAACTAAATCAACTTCTAAAAATTATAATTTAACACCAAAACTTTAATTTCTTCCAATTAAAACCCAAATTGACTTCAAAATCAATTTTTCTTGCAATCAAACCCTCCATAAATTTAATTAAACCTTTAATAAATTTAATTGAATCTAATAAACATCTGATTTTGGATATTTCTTCCTCAAATTAAATTTTTTTTGTTAGTTGGGCTCTTATTAGTCAATGATACATTTTCAAATTTCAATCTTTATATTTTTAAACCTCTTCAACCAATGATTAGCCATTTTCTGGACGTTTTGACATCTTTTTTCACTGTTATTATTTGTTTGTGTGTGTGTGTATGCTTCTTCTTTTGTACTGATACCCAAAAATAGGTTATAACAATGACTATATGTTGGTTTCCATATATAAATACCAGTCTTTCATTTCATATGAATTACCTTATAACAAATATATATATATATATATGTTTTTACAACACTTGATCCTTACAAACTTTGTGTTTTCTAAAAAGCTTTTATTATTTTCATAATCCTTTCAAAGTTTTAAATCTGGCATGAATTCATTATTTCATACTGATGAGTTAGATTACTTTAATAAAGACTTGAGTTATTCTTATTGTAATTTTCTCTTATTATAAGGTGTGAAGATTTTAATAAGAGAAATAAGTATTGTGAAAGTATATGTGACTTTTTAACCACTCTAAAAAATGTTGGTTACGAGACTTTAAAATGTTTAAACCTCATCCTTGAAAAGATTAAAAGGTTTTTTAATATTGATTTCATAAAAGGATTAGTGTATTGGTAATTAAGATCTCATTTGTTGAGAAGACTGTGGTGAATAATGAATACTTGAATAGAGATTCAAGAATTGAAGTAGGTGATTGTCTGAATCACAATAAAATTGATGTCTCTCTCTTGCTCTTTATATCTTTTTATCTATGCATTGCTTAGTTAATTGTTTTTGCTAAATGTTTGAGGTATTAAAGGTTTAGAAATCTTGAATTATCAAAGTTTTAGTAAACTTAATTCATCCATCTTGTATACTAATTTAGACTTTCATATTTTGTTTTACGTTATTTATGATATTGGGTAACATATTGATATTTTATTTTTAAAAAATAGCACCCTCTTTTTATTAAAAAATATTAATGAAATAACATAATTTGAAAAAATAATTAATAAAATAACATAATTTATACATGTCATATTTAAAAAATGTGATATTTAAGCTTGTCACTATTTAAAATTATGACATTAAAAAAAACTATAAAATGAGTTTCATACGAGGAGAGATGAGATATAAGAGAGAAAAGAAAAAAATAGAATTAAAGAAAAAGACCTAGAAGGTATACCCAACTTTCGATTACGACACTATCGATATTATTAAAAAGATCTTGATAAGATGAATTCAATGGCATCAATAAAGTCACCATCAATGACGTGATTGTATCATACTTGTTGTTCAAAAGTGGCAGGTGATTCACTTGCTTTCGTTAACAAGTGTGTCTCACTTGGTTTTGCTACTTGTGATATTTTTTTAGTATCATTAGATTTACCTCGTTGAAATATTTTTGATGGTATTAATGATGTTATAATTAAAACTTTATTGTGTCTCGATGATTTTTTTCTATCTTTTCTCGCTCCTCTTTCTTTAAAAATTATAATGAAGAGAGAGAAAAAAACCCCTAGAGGTACACACTTGTCACCAAAGGCAAGTGAGCCACTCTCCATCCTTAGATGACTAGGGTGTTTGGTGTTGTGGTTGGACTTCACTTTTGAGAAATTCTGATTTTTTAAATTATTTTTTATTTTGTTTTTAAATTATGTTAATGTGCTAATATTAAGAATATTTTATTTAAAAAAAGAATTGCTTTCATGCATTTCTAAGTGAAAGAAGTTTGAAAAGCAATCACACCTATTATCTTAAACATCCTTGATATATGTCATCATTGATAACCTTTTTTTATACAGTTGGATTTATTTTATTGAGTTTTTTTATGATACAAATGATGTCGTAGCTTTGATGTGCTAAGGTTTTTTTCTTTTCTTTTCTTTTCTCTTATTTTTTTGTTGAGTCTATTTTTTATATATTTTTTGAAATGGCACAATTCTGAATAATAACAAGATTGAATGTGATGTTTTTTAATTTTAAAATTTATAAATTATGTTGTTTCTCTATTTTTTTAAATTATGTTATTTTATCAATATTAAAAAAAATTATAATAAAAAAAATAGCCTAATATATTTCGCATTAATCAAATGTTGACGGTTCGCTGTTTGAAAGCTCAAGTTTGAAAACCATTCATCAGTTGTAGGGGGTCACTATAACTTGGTAGAAGTTTTTGGAGCATTCAGTCATGTAAGCTTTCAATGCCAATGCTTGGCCATTTTCGGCAAGGAACCTTTTTAAGAGTTCCCTAAGCAACTCTTTTTAATTGGAGCATTTTAATTACAGGGCGAGGCCATGTCTATTAGAAAGGAAGAAAGCAGACATAAGTGACTCTTGTTGCTGTTGCGTACGCTGTATATACATTTATTATGTTGCTTGTTTTGCTGTAAAAATTAAATCGACTGACTCCCTACGCCATACCAGTTTTTCGTAGTAGAAGAAAAGATATGAATTAAGCTTATGGTGTGGTCATGGACCACTTGTCCTGGTCCCATGTTACCAGATATAGGAGGGAAACTATTGATTTAGGCGCCCATAGTAGGTTAATTAGCCTGTGTTTTGAAGGTAAAGAGTAGTTCAATGGTAATCCTTTCCCAATTCAATTGTTTCTTTTTTTTTTTGGATAATATCCACCCACAAGAATGATTGCTAAGATAGCAGAAAAGGATAACAGTGGAGAAGATACTCTTAGGTTCTCTTGTCCTGCTTGAACTCATAAAGCTATTCACAATAAACAGCAGGCATTATGGATGATTGATTACTCAAAAACAGTATGCTATTATTCAAAAAGAGCTAGCAGACAGATTAAGAGAGGTGGTTTCATGATTTGACAGTGATTTTATTTTTTATATTCCAGTTTTGACCCAATTTCTTGAAGTCCACACGCCAAGAATTTTTCCACTTCTAGTCTTTGTAACTTTATGTCACATGGAATATGAAGGTGCAGATTCAAAGTTCTGTGGCTAGAAATAAAATCTATGGGCATGTGGTATCTATCATTGAGCCCCTGTACATGGTTTAGTTGCCTCAGAAGGAAATTTGACACCACATTAATGCACTGTAAATGTAAATTTAAACGGGACGTCTTGCATAGCTGGCCGGGCTACAGAAAAAGACTGTATATAGCATGAAAATCAGAAGAAGAACCTCATTCTTGCAGCAAATGGCCAAATGCGCCAGACTGCCACTCTCTGCCAGTGGCTTTTAGTCGAAACCAGGCGTGTGTGAACGATGTTTGAAGCTCGGAATCTTAGCCTTTGCTTCTACTTCGCTTCTGCATGTATTGCACGAAGACTCCCACAAGCTTCGTAGGTGATATAAAATCACCAAACTCACAGCCTTCTTACTTTTACCCAAGCCAATTGATTTCATGCATTGCATGGCTGTCCAAAGGCACGTGGCAAGTACAGCACACACGTGCTAGCCACTTATGATAGTAGGTGAGAAGAGCCGATCCATGAAGTGTGGCCCACCTAGGCCTCTCTTATTTTTGATGAGATGGTGTGTGGGGCAAGGAGGAAAATATGAAATTGGCAGAAAGAATGGGTGTTTCAGGCATAAATTGTTTTGGATGATAGGTTGACAGCTTTTCATGTTTGGCATTTGGATTTTGGAGGGCCTGTCAGCAACTGTTTAATTTTGCAAGTGAAGGCACATACTTTCACTCTATCATTTATATTTACCAGAAAAGATAAAACCAAAAAAGCTTGTAGGTTGGTTTAGTTTGAGAGTCCCGACGAACCCTTGAAGAAAATGACGAGCCATCCGCATGGCCACCTCCCATCCCTATCCTCCTGACGCTCGTCTATTCTTCACCACCAAACCCTATCTAATCTGGAGATACATATTAGAGAGAGAGGCTAGAGTGGAGTAAAATTGAAGTGTGAGAGAAATATTACAGACAGGCTGTGATATTTGAGTACTGAGCTTTACACACACACACATGTTCATGAGATACAAGGAATTAATAAAAGAATGTCCTCTGATAACAAAACTTAAACCCTGAAAGTACTGTCACCTCATAAATACCATCAGTTAGACATTTGAGCCCAAGACAAATCTTCGTCTTCTGAAAAATGAATGATCAAGGGATTTCAGCTTCAATTCCTCTTTTAGGCCATTATAGTTGTCAAAAATCAAGTTTACTAATAGGAAGTGATAAGAATGTCTTACCAGATAAGCAAGGATATTGTCTTCACTGCAAAGATCAAGCGTGGCGTCCTTCCCTTTCACAGGTTAGTTTCAATGACGCCGCCATTCTTATACGTTTGTTTGTTTTCTTTGAAGTTGTTTTCATGGGGTTAAAACTAATTAAAGAACTCAAAACTCCATTTGTTTCTCCTTTGTGTCTCTTTCATTTAGGTGGTTGCAGAGATCAAAGAGCTCTGTACCATAGCTTTTCCTATGATCATCGCGGGCCTACTTACATATGGAAAATCTGCCATTTCTATGCTTTTCATGGGGAAATTAGGGAAAGAGGTTTTAGCAGGAGGGTCTCTCTCCATTGGCATAGCAAACATCACTGGCTACTCTGTCATTTCCGGTCTAGCTATGGGCATGGAGGCCATCTCCTCTCAAGCCTGTGGAGCCAAGCAATGGCCTCTTATGGGCCAAACCCTTCAGCAAACGATAGCAATTCTCATCTTGGCATGCATACCCATATCTCTTCTTTGGCTCAACTTTGAACCTGTCCTTATCTTCTGTGGCCAAGACCGAGCCATCTCTTCTATTGCCTCTACTTACCTCGTATTTTCGCTACCAGATCTAGTCCTCCAATCTTTCATTAACCCTCTCAAAATTTACCTAAGAACCCAGAACATAACCGTCCCTCTCATGCTCAGTGCAGCCTTTTCACTTGCTCTCCATGTCCCTATCAGTTACATCCTTGCTTATCGTTTCAGCCTGGGCATTCGAGGCATTGCTGTGGCAGTAGCCATAACAGACATGAATCTTCTCGCCGCCCTTCTGCTTTACCTTTACTTATCCGGCATCTGTAGAAAGTCATGGCAAGGTTGGTCCCTCCAATACCTCGACGAATGGAAGCCGATTCTTAGCCTAGCCATCCCTAGTTGCATCTCTGTGTGCTTAGAATGGTGGTGGTATGAACTTATGATAGTTCTTTCAGGAATACTTGCAAATGCTCCTGAGGCAGTTGCCACTATGGGAATTCTAATACAAGCAACTTCTCTTGTCTATATCTTCCCTTCAGCCCTTAGCCTTGCCGTATCAACTCGAGTTGGCAACGAGTTAGGCGCAAACCAGCCCAACAAAGCCAAAATGTCTTCTATAATCGCATTATTATGTGCCGTTTTGATGAGTATTATCGCCATGTTGTTCATGACATTAACGAGGCATGCTTGGGGTCAGATTTTTACCACCGATAAAGCCATATTGTCATTGACAGCGACAACAATGCCGGTGGTTGGGCTCTGTGAGCTAGGGAACTGCCCACAGACCACCGGTTGTGGGGTGTTGAGGGGCAGTGCTAGGCCTACTCTTGGTGCCAACATAAATTTGGGTTCCTTCTATGGTGTTGGATTGCCTATGGCTATTATAATGGGCATAGGTATGGGTTGGGGCTTGCTGGGCTTCTGGTTCGGCTTACTAGTAGCCCAAGCTATCTGCGCTTTTGTCATGGTGGTGGTGTTAACCAGAACAGATTGGAAAATGCAGGCAAATCGAGCCAGAGAGCTTACTGGTGTTGAAAGTGAGAATGAAGCAGAGAGCAAAACGCTCGATGGATCAGTATCAATCATACTAGTGGATGAGTTGATTATTGCTTAGTATTTTAGTTTTCTCATGAGTTTTATATATTTAAATTTTGTATTATAGTGTTTAGTACAGCCTATGCTCACATTTGAGCCTTCTTTTTGGCTTGAATTTAACGTCAATATTTAGGCATATGAAACTTTCATTCGTATTCCTTTCAAGTAGGAGGCAGTAGTCTCATTGGGTGAGCACAATTAGATCATGCGTTAACCATAGACGGAGAAGGGAAGGCAGCCCCCTAAATTCCAAGGCAAGCATGAGTGTTTGGTTAGAGGTGTGATAAAAAAAATATTTTTTGTTTTTATAATATATGATTTATTTTTTAAAAAAATTATATTCTTAAAAAATGCCAATCACATCTCTTAGCTGAATATATTTTAAGGGATAGTCATTCTAGCCACTAGTTTCTGAAAATATGAAAGCCTAAATTGGTTTTTACACTATCTCTAGAATAGGTCGTTGGTGAAAAAACTAAAAAAAAATTGAAGTTTAATATGGTGATTAGTGAATCATTTATTTTTATTTTTTTCATTCATTTTTATTCATTTAAAGCATTTTTTTTAAGTTTTAAGTTTAAACAAATTTTGAATTTGAAATTAACTATTTATATAAATAGTAAAGCATTTATTTATTTATTTTTATTCATAAGCTTGAATTTTCTTTCAATTGTTTATTACCTAACCAGATAATATTAAGGATAATATTAAGTTTGAAAAAATTAAATTATAAGGCAAGGAATTAAAATATAAAACACAAAAATATATATGGTTAATTTTAAATTCAAGATTTTTTTATTTTAATTTAAATATTTATTTTGTTTATTTTTTAGTTCTTGAATTCAAGAAATGAGAGAGAAAGTAACTAAAAAATAATGTATGGAGGATAAAGTTGTTAGTTGTTATGGTTTTAACAACTAAAACGATGAAGTTTGATATTAAAGGGTTTTACTAAATAAAACGAGTTCAGATGGCTTTTGATTTTATCTTACTAAAAAAAGTAAATTAGGTCTATTTAGATTTTTTGAATTTAATTGATTTTTTTTGAATGATTTGAAAATGTTTGAGTATTGTTAATTGGTTTATGAAGGATTTGATTATCTTTTGAAGGTTTTTTTTTATATATATCAAAATAACTTTAAAATTGGGTTTTAGGGGTTTAAGAACTTAACTGCATGATATTTTGAAGAGATTATTTTGATTTCTTGTGAATATTTTCTTCTTATATTTTATATGAATTAATTATATTTGAATGAAGTTTTTATAAAAATAAAAATAATTGGTTATTATAACATATATTAAAATAAATCAGTGTTTTATTATGGACTGTAGAGCATAGTCCATAATAAAACATTAATGCTTTAGTTTTTTTTTTTTGGCTTTTTGGCCTTTTTTTGGCTTTTTTTATTTTAATATTTTTTTAATTTAATTTATTAATATTAATTTTTTATTTAGTTATCAGACTTAAGACACGGATGTCGGATTTAGCAGGTTAACCTAATTTGACGAGTTTACCTAGTTTTTTTTTGTTTTTTTTCTTTTTAATTAATTTTTTTATTAACTTTAGTTTGTTAATGTTAAATACATTTCTTTTTAGTTATTTTATGACATATATCCTAGGTTTGATGGATTAACTTGATTTTACTGGTTAATCCAATTAATTCTAGGTTAACCCGTTAATTTTTTTTTCTTTCAATAATTTTTTTATTTAGTTTAGTTTATTAATGTTAATTTTTTTATTTAGTTATTAGACTTTCATGACACAGATCCCGAGTTTAATGAGTTAACCTGATTTGACGAGTTAACATGAAATATTTTTTTTTCTTTTTATTTAATTTTTTTGTTTTGTTTTGTTTGTTAATATTATTTTTTTCTATTTAGTTATCAGATTTTCATGATATATATCTTAGGTTTGACAGGTTAACATGGTTTTATAAGTTAATCCAATTAATTATGGGTTAACCTGTCAATTTTTTTTTTATTCAGTTATCAAACTTTTGTTATGTGAATTCTATGTTTAACGAGTTAACCTGGTTTGAAGGGTTAACCTAGCTAATTCACTTTTTTTTTTGCTTCATTAGTTTTTTTTCTTATTGGTTTCTTTTCAATTAATTTATTTAATTATCATATTTTTATAACACGACTTTACAACCAAACTCACATCTAAGGCTTTTGGGTCTGGTGTTATAGCCAAATATACTTAAACTTGAGTTATGTAATTTTAATATTATTATTAATATTATAAATATTACTCTTGGATCAAGCGTCGCAGCTACACTCGATGTTTTTTGATATATCTTTGTAAAAAAACTTAACACTTTTAGATTTGAGCTTTTTTTGATATGCTTTATATATGAACAAAATTAACCCATTTGATTTTTATTTTTTTTTAAAGCTTTTTACTGTGAATTGCACAATGCAATCCACAGTAAAAAAGCTGATGCTTGTAGTTTTTTTCAGCCTTTTTCTTTGTTTCTTTGTTTTTTAATTATTCTTAATCAACTTTTTTAATATTAAATTTTTTCTATTTAATTATTAGACTTTTATAATATAGATCCCAGATTTGATGGGATGATTTAGATTTTTTTTTCTTCATGTATGTTTTTTTCTGTTTACTTTCTCCTTTTTAATTAATATTTTTTTAATATAGTTCATTTAAATTAATTTTTTTATTTAGTTATCACATTTTCATTATACAAATTTCAGGTTTGACAAGTTAATCTAATTTGGCATGTTAACCTAGTTGATTTATTTTTTTCTTCATTTTTCTCATTAGTTTTTTCCTTCCATTTTCATCTTTTAAGATTGTATACAATAACATTGAAAAGATTGATACTTTTAGTTATTTTTTATGCCTTTCACTATGGACTGCATAATGTAGTGTGAAAAGATTGGTGCTTTTTTTTTCTTTGTAATTAATTTTTTTCTATTATGTTATCAGAATTTCATGACATGGATCTCAGGTTTGACGGGTTAACCCAATTAATTTATATTTTTTATTTTTCTTCATTAGTTTGTTTTTTTTGTTTTAAATTAATTTTTTATTTAATTTAATTTATTAATGTTAATTGTTTTCTATTTAATTATTAAACTCTCATAACACGAATCTCGGGTTTGACGGGTTAGTATAGTGAATTCTGGGTAACCCGTCAATTTTTTTCTCCATAGTTAGTTATCAAATTTTTACGACATGAATCCAAGGTTTGAAGGGTTAATCTGGTTTAAAGGGTTAACCCAGTTAATTTAGATTTTTTTTTCTTCATTAGTTTTTTACCTTCTTGTTTATTTTTTTATTAATCTATTTAATTATCATATTTTTGTGACATGATCTTGTAGTCAGACTCATATCCAAGGTTATTGAATCTAGTATTGCAGTTAGACCTACTTAAATTTAGGTAGTGCAAATTTAATGTTATTATTAATATTATAAATATTACTCTTGGATCGGACGTTGCAGCCAAACCCAAAACTCTTGGGTATAACTTTGCAGAAAAATCTAATATTTATATATTTTAGTTTTAATTTTGATATTTTTTAAGCCAAAAAAAAATTACCTCCAGTATCACGTGGGTCATGTAACTAGTTAGTAACTACAATTACTTGCTAAGAAAAAAATAAATAAAAACATTTAAAATAAAAAAACAATGGATGTAAAACATTTACTTGTGGATCTATCTTTTATTTTTACAATTTTTTGGGGATTGATGAATTAATATATATTTTAATTTTTTATATGAGGCATAAACAATATTTTTTCATTGCTCAATTAAAAAATAATTATGAAGCATGAAAACATACCCTTAACACAATTTTTTTTTACATTAGAAATTAACTTAAAATCCCACCTGTAGCAAAGTGTAAGTAGGTCCCTCCTGTATTTTTTTATTTTTTATTAACAACTTTGTCATATTTTATCAATTCATATATTTTTTTAATTTATTGCATTAAATGTAAACAATAATTTTGTATTTTTTTTAAATCATGATACAATAAATAATATTCTTAACATAAACACATTTTTTTTTTACTATATTAAAATTTAACTTGGAATCCTGTTCGTGATTTTAGGCAGATTTTAAAGTGGATGGTTAACTATATAGTTTCAAGGAGGCATTAGCATTATTCAAAATAAAACAGGCATTACTTGCTGACTTCGTGTATTTTTGAGACTTCGTGTGTGTTTTTAAAATTATAATGCTAGATGTTTTTCACTTAAAAAGTACATTCAAATATTTTTTTAATTTGTTTTAAATATTAACTTAATACTATTTCTAAACAAATACTCTTTTAAACTCACAAGCATAATTAAAAACAAGTGGGATGGTAACGAAGCCAAGCCGGATAGGCCTCTTATTTCGTCTTTGTGGTTTTGTCCTCTTATTTCGTCTTTGTGGTTTTGTCCGATTTCCAAAGTAATAGAGGCCCAATAAACGAGCTTGAGCCGATTGTTTTACTGCCATTATTCTGTTGGTTTTTCTATACCACAAATGAAAAAATTAATCTTGGGCAAGGAGGGTGCACCAGGCATGCAGCTCACCGAATCACTAACTGATACATAGAAGTCATGGGTGTTCACAGGTCCCATGCTCTGGTCAAAACCAATTCCTAAGGCTCGGGTACATATTCATTTTGCCATGCTGATCTAGTAATGTAGAGAACAATCCGAACTGAGGCAATCTTTATTGCCATGCTTTTATATCTATTTTCTTAAGTAAATTCTATGTTGATCGAACCGTTCCTATTTGATTAATTGTAATTGATTTCTGGTAATTTCTTTGCTCACGCGTGTCTTCCTCAATGTATCACTAGTAGTCCCTTGTGAGTGCAGCATGCACTTTTTATTTTTATTTCTTGATGTGTTTGACTTCGAAGTTTGATAATTTGTTTTGAAGGCTACAATCATTTTAAAAAGAAGAAATTATACCTTATAAAAATAAAAAATACATATTTTTTTATATCAATCTCGTAGAAAAACCAATTATACATCCAAACCAAACACCTCCAACTTTTTTCAAAGCTGTTTTGGTACGGCATGCTATGAAAATATGTGTGTTTTCGAGATAATTTTTATGATTATAATTTAAAAAAATAAATTTTAAAAAAATATAATTAGTTATATTTAAATATATATTTGATAAAAATTATAATTAAAATTTATATATAATAAAAAAAGTGAATAAAATATTTATGTTTGTTTGTGAGTGTGAGTGTGATTACTTTTTAAAATAAATTTTATTTGAAAATGTATTAAAATAATATTTTTTTATATTTAAAAATTATTTTTAATATAAGTACATCAAAATAATCCAAAAATATAAAAAAATATTAATTTAAAACAGAGAAAAAATAAAAAAATTAAAATTTTTTAAAATACTTTTAAAAAAATAAATAAATAAAATTGTATAAAGAATTAGTTAAAAAATATTTAAAAACAGCTTCACAAAAATTATATTTCAAAATTTATTATTTTTAATAAATATAAAACATAATTTAATATATTACCAAACAACTTATTACACTTGCATCATCACAAAAACAAAAATAAATGGAAAACAAACGCAACCTAAACCAACAGCGTACCATAGCAGCGGCGGAAATCGCTCGAATGCCAAGTGTTTCTCATCTCAAACAAAATGGACGAGTTATGTTAGATCCTGTCGGCGAGTTTTTACATGTTTTTTATTCCCTTTCCTTTGTTTTGAATCCAAAGCCAAGGAATCTGATTAACGTAACGGCTGGTAGGCTTTTAGCCTAGCTCGTCCATGTTTTCGTCGGATTGCTTTTTTATACTGTTATCCGCCATTGAAAAATACATCATTTAGCGGTGATAGATTCATGTTGTCTTGGTTAAACAAGTAAACAAGCGGCATTAGATCGCTTCGGAACTTCAATCTTTGTTCTCAAAATTTTGAAAATAAAACAAGAAATTTGTTCGTTTATTGTTCTCGCAAATTCTTGTTTGATGGTAGTCGTCGGTTTTATTTATTTTTATTTTTTAAATGAAAAATACACAAATAGTTTCTGTTTCAAATTGAATAAAAAAAAAATAAAAATGAAAACGGTGTCTGGAGTGCGCGTAATGTGAGCAATTGTTACCTATATTTGCTGCTTTGGTTAGAGTTTGTTCCTATTAGTTATTTTTTTGGTTGCATATATATATATGCCTCCATAACCTGTACTTTTTGTATATAGTTATTAGTTTAATGCAAAATGCCGTGATCACTAAATAATATTGATTTTTCAAAAACAAGTACTATTTTTTATAAAAAGTAAATGAAGTGTGTATTTTTTGCCTTTTGTTTTACGTCAATTTAGTTTAATTTACATGTTGACATGAATATTTTTTTTTTAGATTTGAGGAAATTCTACTTATTTATTGTAAAATACACTTTATAAATTCAGATGAGTAAACAAAATTTTATTTTTTTTAGATTTTTTATAAGAAATATACATTTTAATTTGAATTTGTAGATCTTAAACTTTTTATTATTAAGTTACATACCTGCAGACCATGAATGGTTGTATATATATTTCTTGAATAATTTATAGTAAATTTGTCCTAGCTAAGAATTAAATATTTCTAAATCCAAACCCTGTCAACGAGTGACTAAAATCGAATTTCACTAACAGATGCGATTGATCCAGAGATTGTGAAAGGGGGAGCTAATTGTAACTCGCTATGTAATTAAGCTGTTGAACCCCACGAAAAAGGAAAACCATGTGATGAATTAGCCATCAGTATCACGAGGGGTTCGATTCATTTTGCGTTTTAGGCTGCAGATTAGAGGCTGCGAAACCTAGTGCTCCCATAGCCCAGCAGACATCATCTCCATTCACAGTTTTGCGCCTTTCCTGTCTACACTTCTCGGATGCTTCACCGGTGGCAAAGCTAATAAACTCTGAAGCACATTCTTGCATCGTTTCCTTGGCTTCTTTGGAGATTTCGCGTTAGGCGGCAGAATTTGACCATGTCTTGCTCCAGCTTGACGCCGCCATCGTCACTTGAAGCGTCAGCACCAACATCTTCGACCATGTCTAACTAGATGCAAAGAATTTAGTCCTCCTTTTTACTCCAACCTAGCTAGGCTTGCCGTTTGGTTGGTCAAAAACTCACCTTGTGTAACCCTTCAGACGAAGCTAACCAACTATCACAATGCTTCTCTGAGCCCACCACCTCTCCCAACCCACCACCACCAAAGCAACCCTAAATCACCACAAATCTCCATACCATCATGCTAAACACCTATCAAACCCACCACGGCAATCTTAGCCTTTCCTAATTCTTCAAACCACCCTGCTACCTTTACACGAAACCCTACCCCTTCCCCTGTTACATCCTCTGCACCTACTACTAAAACCCTTGGCCCAACACCTTATACCACCGCTCCCACTGATCCAGACCATGTTAAGTTGTTCTTTGAGATATTTCCTTCATGGGTGGAATATCAAGACCTGAAAAGGCTTTCTTTAAGCTTGGCCGGGTTACCAAATTGTTTGTATCCAATAGAAAAACTGCTTTCGGAAAACATTTTGGTTTTGTGGACATATTACCCCCGTATCTGTCTCTGACCTTTGTGATCAAGCCAGCAACCTTTGGTTCGATTCCTACAAGTTGAGAGTGAACCCAGTTAAGCACCATCCCCTCAAACCTTCCTCTCGAGCACCAAAACCCATACCCAAGCCTGTAACATCTCATTATCCCAAGCTTCTACTACGAAATAATAGATCTTTTGCTGAGGTGCTCACATCTACAAAACCAAAAATGGCCAGAATGGTAAAGTATGACTCCACAGATGAGGATAAGGAATGGTTATATTGGAGCTTGGTGGGAAATATCTTGCCAAATGTCGATGTAGCAACCCTGGAGGCAACAATCTTGAAATCAGTTAATAAAGCTGTGAGCTTTAGATTTTTAGGGGCTAGGAGATCATGACCTTTATGGACCAGTTAGCTTCCAAGAAAGAACAAAGGAATGAAGGGTCTACATTGAAATCACTTCTCAGTAATCTCAGACAGTGGGAAGAAGGATTGGCGCTTATGATGGATTTGCTTGGATAGCCATTTTTGGCTTATCAATGGAAGGTTGTAACAGAAACTGCTTCGATATTCTCCTACAGAGCTGAGGAAATATTGTTGGCGACGACATAACATGTGTCAGTTAGGGATCCATATCCGGTATTAGGGTTCTTATTAGAAACAGAAAGCTGGAACCTTTACATGATCAAGTGACTTTAAAGGTTGATGGAATAAAAGTTGAGGTCAGTCTGAAAGAAATAAAGGGTGAGTTCATCCCTTCTCTCACAACAGTTGAACACTCCATGGGTGTCTCGCTCTATACAGAATCTGTGCTCTCCGATTATGAAGAAGAGGAAATCTGTGTGGAAACTGTTTTGGCAGCATTGACCCATATAGCTACAAGACAAAATGTTGAGTTTGAATCTGATTTCATAAGTGCGTTGGGCACCAAAAATAGATTGACAACACATTTTTCAAGTCTGCTACACCACCTTTGTACCTCTACCCAGAAATTATGGAGTCACGTAGAAATGCAGCTTTATCTTATGAGCTTGACTGTAGGGATGTAGATGGGCAGCAAGTCTCTTGTTTCTTTGAGGGAGATGGGCTGGACCAACAGAAGGGTCACAATAGTGGAGAACTGAAGACGATAGGCCGAAAAAAAGAGAGCAGAAACCTTCCAGCATGGGTCGGGAAGCAAGTGTTAACCTAAACATTGGGCCATCTTTTGCTAATTTCATTACTCCTACTAATCCAACTGAACTTTGTGACCTGGAATTGGAAAACGGAAATCTCAAAGAAAACAAAAAAAGAAAAGAAAAGCAAAGAAGCTTACGTGCAAAACACCCTCTTTCAAGAGAAGAAAACCACGCAAAATGGGAAACCAAAGCTCTAGGCAATTTGAGATAGGAATTACTTATTGAATATTCAGTTTCTGATAATGAAATCATTAATAGAAATGCTATTATCCAATCTAGAAAGGAACTGGCTAGTAAAGATGAGGCAAGTAGTTCACACTATAGATCATTTCCAAAATCTGGAGATCAAGCACATGAGCCTTTAAATCCGGGCCCTTGAGATGAAGCAAATGCTTAATGGGATGTGGGAAAATCTACTTTACAAATCCATGATGAAAGCCGTCTCATGACATAGAAACTGCAGTGATTTATAGATAAAAAGCAGGAGTGGATCAAAAGGAAAAAGCAGTAAGCTTGCTTCTTCTGTCTCGTCTGAAGGTATGGTTCTTCAATCCTTTTTATGGGTAGTATTATTATTTGGAATGTGTGTAGTTTAGGGGCAGAGTGCAAGAGCCTGCATGGCATCAAAAGTTAAGAGTCTAATGGTGTAAGTTTGGAGATAGAAATACTTGGTTATTTTACTTATATTTGTTGTTATTAATATTTAATTTTTATATTGATTTTTTATCTTAAAGTTCTCATTAACTTTTTTTTTATTACTATTACTACTACTACTATTGTTATTGTTGTTGTTGTTATTTATAATTTATATAATTAACTTCCCTGTGGTTCGACATTGATTTTGTTGAGATATTTATTATTTCAACACTCCTGCACTTGGAAGAAAACATTAATTTTTTTGATCGTATCAGTAGACTCCTATTTATTAAGGACAGGTTGTGTTTAATTAAATCTATTCTAAGTAACTAACCCATATACCTTTTGTCTATATTTCTTATACCACCTATGTTAGCAACAATAATTAAAAAGAAATTTAGATCCTTCATGTGGTCAGGAAAAGTGAAAGGTAAGAAACTGTGCAATGTCAGTTGGGCAACACCTTATCTTTCAAAAAGTGTTGGTGGCTTTAGGGTTGGATCTTTAAAAGATAAAAACAAAGCTTTGTTGTTTACATGATTATAGAGGTTTGGTTCAGAGGAGTTTAGCATGTGGAAGAATGTGATTAATAGCATATATAATAGTAAATGCTCCAAACTTATCCTAGAAGATCATATCTCGAAAGCTGAAAGAACATGGTTTTATTGTTAACCACTAAGTAAAGACAATAGGCTATATGATATTATGAACTATTAATCTATGATACTAATTGGTAATGGTAAGATGATCAAATTTTGGCTTGATGCTTGGGTCAATAATGGCTATTTAGCAAAATAGTTTGCTATCTTATTTCATATATCTAATAATAAAGAAACAAACATCGATAAGATGGGAATATGGGATGGTTATGAATGGTTCTAGTTCTTTTTCTAGACAAGACCTTATGGGGAAGGAATATTGGTCAACATATCAAATTTATGTTGTCCTCTCAAAGGTACCCTTAGACAAAAATGTAGAGGCTAAACTAGTTTGGAAAGATAACAAAACAAGAAGATTCTCAATTAAATCTCTCTATAGGCTCTTAAGCTCCAATCCCTCCATGAACACTAGCTTCTCCTTTGTTGGGATTTAGAAAAGCATCATCCCACCTGAAGTAAAGGTCTTTTGTTGGACGACTATCATTAACAAAATCAACACCCATTGTATGTTGGTTAAAAGAGGTATATTGGATATCTCAGTTGCTAAATGCCCTATATGTTTAGTTGAGGAAGAATTAGTTGACTATATTTTTTTGCATTGCTATAAGCATTGGATCACTTAGTCCAAAATCATTAAGTGGTTGAGATTAACATGGTGTTTCCCAAGAGTTTGTTAACCCTCTTTTATCAGTGGAACTTTTTAGCCACTAATAAATTTCAAAAGAAAGCATGGTTGATTTTTTTTTTCTCAGTGGCATGGTCCCTTTGACTCTTTTCTAATGATATAATCTTTCAGCAAAAGACATCAGACTACAATACACTTTTCTTCCTTATGCTTTGCAGCAATTAGGACTTGCTTGCATGCAATTTTATCAATAGCAATGCATGTTTTTATAGTGCCTATTAGCTTGTAAAATAAACACCGCCACATGCTGATGTTCTTCTTCTTCTTCTTCTTCTTATCTTTTTTATTGTAAATTTAGAATTATTAATGGGATTGCGGACAAGAAATTATGTTTTGTTGACCATTCTTTTGATTTTTCTAGCATCGTACAAATGTGATTTTTCATCGGGATTCCATCGATATTTTTACTTCTAATTGAATCATCAACAAAAAAAAAAAATAAAATCCTAATGAGACATTTTTTACAATTATTTTTTATTAGCGATGAAAATATGATGAAATTTTATCTAAATTATCGCACGTGTACGACGTTATGACGATCGCCCTTCACAATCAAAGTGTGTATGGTATGTTTGAAAAGTATAGGGAAACAAGAAATTCTTATCTTTTATTAGTGAAAAAATTGGATGGAAGTCGCTATCTAGTATTTTGATCACTAGGAACCCTAACTGGTATTAGAGATCAGGTATGAAGACTAATTGTGTAAAAAAAAGGTATTAACACCCTAAATACACCCTACCTAAGGTAATACGCCCTACCTAAGGTAAGCTGTATTGTTTAATTGTCTGATAACAAAACAAATCTAAGGTCTTATCATGTTAGTTTGTCTAGAGTTCAAGAAAAGCCTTTCTCAGTAAAGGAGTTCTTATCTTATGGAATAAAAATCTAATTGGTCTAATGTCTATGAAATAACTACATTTTTAATATTGAGAATATGTTTTGCTTATAAATTCATAATCCTAGATATTAAAACAAAATAAAATATTTTTTTGATTTTGTTTTTTTTGAAATATTAGCCAAGTTCTTATGAGTTTAATAAACTGGTTATTAAAACCAAAATGTATGCTAAAATAATATATATATTTTTTTATTTTTCTTTGTTGTATAAAAATACATATAATTTTTTAGCTATGAGAGATTTGGTCGTATGCATAAAAATAATTTTTTTTGAAAATCAAGTATTTTTCATATTGGATTTGTATTTTTAAGATATAAAAATATAGACCAATATTAGTCGAAATGACATACAAAAATCTATAGGAAAATCACAATTTTTTTTTAAAAAATCTATATAGATAATAAGAAAACACACACACACAAAACAAAAAGAAGAAAAGAAAAGAAAAAAATAAATAAAATAAAATGGACTAAGCTGGGCCTGTATTGGCTAAGCCATAAGGCTGGACTCAACCTAATCCTGTGGGTTGGGCTGATGTTCCTGCCTGCAGAAAATAGGGTTGGACTAATGTTCCAGCCTAAAGAAAAAAAGGGTTGGACTCAGCCTAGCCATGTGGGCTTGGCTAATGTTCCAACCTAGAGCAAAAAGGGGCTGAACTCAGCCCATCCACGTGGGCTGGGCTGATCTTCCAACCTGTCGGAGAAGGAAAGAAACCTATGAATGGTTATTGTGCGTGAGTATAGTAACTAATGAATTAATTAGCTGGTTAATGTGTGTATGCACAATAACCGGCTACTTATTTTCTTGCGTGCAGAACATGCATAATGTAGGTTCTGTAGGCAAGAGGATGAATTAGGACTGGTGGCTAGGGAAGAAGAAGAATTACCTAAGGCGATGATCTCAGGTGGTTGAGCTGGCGGTGATGCTGGTAGTGTTGTGGTGGCAATGACGGTGAGACTTGGTGATAGCAACGACGTTTCTTCTTTACTGTGCAAAGACACCAGTCGACGTTTTCTTTCTAGCTGGTTTATCCCTTCTGTTCCTTTTCTTCCTTCTCCTTGTCTGTCTCTCTCAGTTTCCTAGTCGATATCCCCTATTTTTGTGTTTCTTAGTTTCGATAATTTCTCTCTCTACACAGTTGATTTCTTTCTCTCAGTTCCCCCTCTTTTTTGTTGTTTTTGTCCTGTTTTGCCCGAGCTTTATTCCTCTCAAAAACAAACTCTCCCCTCTATTTTCTGTTCTTCCCTTCTTCTCTAAAATTTGGCCCCATCTAAAAGTTGTCGTTCATTCCCTCCTCCTTTTTGTTTGTTCCCCTTTCTTCTATTTATAAGAAAGCGGAGAGAACCCCTGCTATGTCCCATCGTGGTGTAGGGGGGAAGTTAGGCTACACCTTACCTTTGTAGGGTAAGGTGGTCGACATGGTGCCTTTTTTTTAGCAGGGTATGGTAGGGTATGGTTGTGTGGGTATAGGTTTTGGCAGGGTTTTATACAAATGAAAGGAAGAGAAAGTGAGTGGGAAAAAGATTTTCAAAAATCTTCTTCTTCCCTGTCTCTGCATTTATAGGGAAGAAGAAGCTACACTGTGTCGTTTAAAACGGCATCGTGCAGTTTTTTTTTAAGAAAAGGAAAAAAATTTGGGAGTGATCTCAAAATGGGTTATAACATAAATACCAACACAATATTCTATCAAATATTTTTAATTTTCTAATAGTATATATAAACACTATGAGATTTAATCATTTTAAACTAATAACAAACTATATGCATCTATCATTTCTTGTAATCAAATAGGTCAATAAAATGCTAATTATTTAGTTCAATTCGATGTGATAAAGATATATTGCTTATATGTATAACAAGCAAGCAAAGTATTTAAAATTGCAAAAACTATTTACATGTATAAAACAATCAAAACATATACAATTACTTGCAAAATAAATTAAGTACTAATTAATGAAAATTGAATTCTTGTTGATAAACCTTCATATGAATAAAAGAATAAAACAAATATTTTGTTGTCAAGGATCCAATCTTTTATTTTTAAAGCTAAATTGTTCATTACTTGATGCAAACAATTTTTTCACGAGTAGTTTTGATACTTTAATAACTCTACTTTGAAAAGATGTACTATTAATTAAGGCTTACAAACATATAGAGGGTCTGAAGATTTTTTCAAAGACAAGAACCCATAACTCTAGAATAGATAGGAGGTATAAAATGAAAAGAATGCAAAATGTTCTATTTGTTATTTTTCAATGATTTATGTTAGGGTTATTGTTAAATATACTTAGCTCAATAATAAAGTACAATATTTGATATTGCAGAACT
Source organism: Populus ilicifolia (assembly GCA_015708895.1). Classification (NCBI taxonomy): domain Eukaryota; kingdom Viridiplantae; phylum Streptophyta; class Magnoliopsida; order Malpighiales; family Salicaceae; genus Populus; species Populus ilicifolia. The sequence continues at coordinate 1,433,065 of SRLM01000277.1, read as the reverse complement.
CATGATAACATATATTAAGCTTTTAATAATTTAAGAATTTTCTATTGGTGTGTTCTCTCACCTTTAGTTTTTGACAAATTTAACTTAAATCTACTAGTATTTTTTAACAATACTATCATCACCTATAAAATATTTAATAATAATGTTTTCAACATAATAACATTGTGATAATACTAATCCATCAAATGCCCTAATTTTTATTTATTTATAGTATGATATTTGTAACACCTAATTTTTCATATCAAACTTATTAGTTAATATTCTCTTGATAGATTTAATCATATAATGATTACTAGCTAAACTTATCATTTTAAATAAATCTCATCAACTCATTTGAAAACATAATATTGTCAAACTTTTCATGTTATTTTTTTGGAACTTGTCTCAAGCAATATAATGACTTGAAAAACTTACACTTTTTTCTCATTCCTTTTAATGACAAGCCTTTTAAGTTGTTTTATTTAAATCTCTTTGTCAAAGTCACAATTTAGATAAAATATTATTTTTATATTTATTTGATGTATTTCAAACTTGTTAATAGATACAATAACTATTAATGTTTGTATGAAAGTAATTTTTAATGCAAGTGAGTATATGTCAAATCTATACTTTCTTGTTGTTTAAACTTTTTAACAAAAAGTTTATCCCTCTATTTTTTTTATAGTTTTATCAACTTTTATCTTCTTCTTGAAAATCCACTCATAAACTAATGGTTTACTCGGTTTACTTTTGGGTAGAAGATTTACTAGCTTCCATGTATGATTTTACATAATGGACTAAATCCCACTATTAGTTATTTTCTTTTAATATGAAGTATCAAGGTAGGAGATTGTCCCATTTTAAGACTCATTTTGTAATAAATAAGCTAGAAAATCAGGATTGAATGTTTTTGTTAATTTTTAAACTCATTTTGTAATAAATAAGATAGAAAATCAAGATCAAATGTTTTTGTTAGTTTTTTCCCTCTTATTGCTTTTCAACCTAATTTCATCACTTTCTATTTGTTCTCATTTATTCTTTTAAGTGAATGAATTTATTGTTATTAAAAGGAAATAAATCTTCAAACAATACAATATTTCTTGATCTATTATTATATTGACATGAATATTTTTAATGTGGAAGAAACTAATATGCATTACTATTATAAGCATATCTAATGAAATTTTTTTTATAGTTTTAGGTCTTACCTTGATATTTTTAAAATTAGGTATTATGATTTTGTAAGACACCCCTTTAATTTAAAGTATTTATAGGAAGATTTTCTTTCTTCCCATAATGTATATAATGTCATTTTCAACTTTTTTGTAAGATATTTTATTAAGTATATAATTGGTAATCAAAATTTCCTTCCCTTATAGATTTTGAGATGTTCTTGAAATTATGAAGATAACATTTATCATTTACTTTTTAGAATTTAATTCTAATATTCATTAATGTCATTTTGTTGAGGTAAATAAGGAGTGATAATTTGAAAAATAATATCATTTTGAGAATAAAATTCATCAAAAGGTTCTTTATATTCTCCACCCTTGTCAATTCTTATTGCTTTTATTTTTTATTCTGAATTGATTTTGAACTTTAATATTAAAATGTTGAAACATTCTAAGAGTTTCATATTTTTTTTCTTAAAAAATAAGTATAAAAACACCTTTTTTAATATGTGTAAAAGTAATATAATATTTTTTCTACCTTTAGTTTGCTTAAATTTTAAATCATAAATATTAAAGTGAATTATATCTAAAGCTTCACTACATCATTCAATTGTTTGCAAAGAAGATTTTTTATAATTTTGATTCTATACAAACTTTATACATATGATTTTTATCAAAATCTATAGTTGATAATGATTCAAGATTCATTAATCTTTATATATAATTATAATTTACATGTTCCAATATATTCTTAACATATCTTAAGACTCAAGTAAGTAAAAAAAAAGAGACGTATTTTTGTTATTGTTACTCTCATACTTGGTTACAATGATCATTATATTCATTTAAAGAGTTTATTATATAGATATCATTTTTCAATAAATATACCACTTTTATTGAGTATAAATATATCATTGTTAAAGATTATTTTAAATCCATTTTCTTTTACAATTGATTCAAACATGAAGTTATTTCTAATATCAGCAATATAAAGCATGTTATTGAGGGTGAAAAGCTTTCTGAAAATTATCTTTAATAAAACATTCTCAATGTATGATTTGTGGTTGATGAACTCTCCATGTATAATTTATTCACCATTTACTTTGGTATAAGTACAAAATATCCTATTCTTGAAACAAACATATGTTCTTGCATCAATATCAACCCATCACTACTTAAGATTGTTGATTAGATCGACCTAAGAGATGTCCCTAGACAAACTCATATATGAAACTTTATGTAAGTAATATCAACCTTAGTGATATTGACTTGAGTAGTCCTCCCTCTCTTAACATTGCCTTATTGGGATTTATTTTTATAATTTTTGGCTTGGTGTTCAATCTTGTTATAAAGAAAGTATTTATCATTGAATTTATTAGTAATGCCTTTGCCCTTCATAACAAGTTTTTTCTCTCTCTCTAGTTTTTATTATGGGTCTTCAAGACTTATTCAACCATATTTTCTTTAAAGGCTATTGAAGAGGAGTTGACTCTCCTTTTATAACCTCAATCTTAAAAACAGATCTTTAACTTTAATATCCTTTCACTTATACTTAAAGTAATTTTTGAATTCTTTTCAAGATATTTGTGAATTCTCAATAATCATAGTCATTTAAAAAGATCAAATCAAAATCATTCATTCAACATGAATTCCATGTAGGATGCTCTTGAACTTGGCTTATATAGTCTTTGAATTGATAATCCTAAAGTCAAGAAATTTATCAATTATGAATTTTTTCATACAAACATCTTTAACCTTGTATTGTCGATCTAAAAATTCTTATAATGCTTTTGAGATTTTGATAAAACTATATGCATCATGAAACATATTGTCAAAAACATTCAAGATGTAGTTTTTGTACATGAAATAAATATGCATCCATGTATCAACAATTTCCATATTGATGGGATCAAATTCTTCACCAGACAACTTTAGTGCATCGTCCATTAAGAACTCTACCAAGTTCAATATGGTTGTCGTGCCCCTTAATGAGAGTGCAAACTCACGATGAATTTTACTAAATGGGTTCGAGAAGTCTTTATTTGAAAAATGAGTTGCAACCTAATATTATTGTTACTAGAAACCCTAATTGATTTTTAAAGATTCTAGGCAACGGATTGGTTGCATAAAGAAAATGTACTAACACCCCTAGTATCCCTTACATGAGATAAGCTGCATTGTATTTCTTTGTTTATGTTTGTTAAGATTTGATAGTGTTTCTATTTCTATTAGCTTACTATGACGAACAAACCTTGGTTTTTGTAGGTTAAAAACTTAGTTTGAAAGGTTCTGGCTTAAAGAAATATAATAATAAAGCAAGCTCATTTGCAACTCATGTGTCGTGAAGGAGCTGGAGTTAGAAATTTAAAGACATTTAGTGATTATTGAAATTTCACTTTTCCCTTTGACATATCAAATGTCCATGACTCTTATACCATGGAATAAACATATCAAATGTCCATGACTCTTGTACCATGGAATAAGAGTTGGAATATCCTTAATTATTGTTGAGACTTTTTTCAACCACACTTAGAAACTACCGCGTCATTCCAAATAATATTTGAAATAAAACTTCTTGCAGTTTTTATTCTTATTTTAGAAGTAAATGAGTTGTATTATTTTTAATACTATTTTGGATATTAACATGATAAAAGTTTTTTACCTTATATTAAAAGTGAATAATAAATTATCATTTCTAATAATATTTTGGATATTAACTGTTTTATAGTTTTTAATTCTTATATTAGAAGTGAATAATATATATTATTTCTAATAATATTTTAGATATTAACCTCATATAAGTTTTTTATCCTTATATTAAAAATAAATAATAAATTATCTCTAATAATATTTTGGCTTATTGTTTTTGTCTCAAACCTTATCTCATCTTGTTAATTTTGTGTATAACGTGTATTCTCTTCTCAAATAGCTTATTAATAATTAATTTTTTTTTATATTATGAGTTAATTGACAACCGAAGAGACTTTAATGCCTTCATTTATATTTATATCAATTAGTTTTTCTTAGGATAATTTGAATCTCCTCATCTTTCATTTCTCTTAATTTAAAACTCATTTAATTTTTGTTTTCTTACATCCTTTTCTTTTAAATTCTGAATCAATGTAACTTATTTTTGATTCTCTTTTCTCTTCTTAATTTCTATTTCTTTTGATACATACTCTTTTATCCAATAGATTAGTAACTCTGGATAATATTATAGAGTTACCTCTTCAAAATTTCTTTCTTTTGATTGCCAATTCATTATAAGAGATTTTTTTTTTCTAGGCTTTTTTCCTTAAAGAATTGATTCTCTACCAATTTTTTTTTTAAATTTATGGTAATTTTGATCTTTTCAATGCCATAGTTTTTTTTTTTTTAAGAAATAAATATAACACTTCAATTATGATCGCCAACTATTTCAAATTTTTTTGTGCTTGATTTAACTGAGAAGACTTTTAATTTCAAAGTTTAGCACCTATCATTATTGATGTCTTATGAGAATCCAAATTCCCGTTACTCAAATGCCTTTTTCTTACATGAGATTACAATATATTGCAAGGTCTAGCCATACTTCAACTCCTTTTTATTTAAAAAGAAACCATGTTACGCGATAGGCTAACAAATCCTTCGTGCAATATTCCTCAAAATGAGATTGACTGGAATTGTTCGGTCCTGGTTCTCTCTTTCAAATACATTAATGAAAAGGAAGCACCAGTTCTTTCTTTTCTCTCCCACTATGCGGACTTTGAACTTTGTATCTTACCGAAAGGAGGGCTAGCTAGATGCGTATCAACTTGCAAGAGAAAGTAAAGAATAACCTTTTCCACTACTTTCACTTTTCGCTTTTATATGCTTGGTGACCTCTTCTTCCTCCCCTTATAAATTCAGCATGAGATTTTCAACTTGAATGAAAGCTACAGTGCAAGTACATCCATACTTTTTACTCCATCGATCATAGCATAGAATGATAACCTTTTCTTTCATTATATTCTTCCGCGTAGAGGATATAAAGTTAAATTGAATCAGGAGCTTATATAAGTACTGAGGTTATAAACAATTTGAATACAGCTACTCATCATATCGTAATATCAAACAAAAATGTCGCACTTGAGTTTTCTCAATTTTCATGGTCTTCCAAGAAACTCCTCCTCATCATCAGCAATACCAACCGAGTCAAGAATTTATAGGAAGAAGAGGCAAAGCTGTAGCGTTTCAAAATCCACGAAAATAAACGTAATCCTGGGACAAAGCTCTAGTGAGTCAAAATCTTTCCAACCGAATGTGGAAGAGATGAAATGGGTGTTTGATAAGATTGACTTCAACAAAGATGGCAAGATTTCTCGTCAGGAGTACAAATCAGCACTAAGGGCCGTAGGCAAGGGACTAGAGGAATCTGAAATGGTCAAGGCATTTCAGGCTACTGATATTGATGGGGATGGGTACATAGACTTCAAAGAATTCATGGAAATGATGCATAACATGGGAGATGGAGTCAAGAGCAGTGACATTGAAAGTGCTTTTCGAGTGTTTGATTTGGACGGGAATGGAAAAATAAGTGCAGAAGAATTAATGGAGGTCTTGAAGAGGTTGGGAGAGAGGTCTAGTTTGGATGCTTGTCGTAAAATGATTCGAGCAGTGGATGGCGATGGCGATGGCTTGATAGACATTAATGAATTCATGGGCATGATGACCCGTACCATGAAAATGTGTTAGGGTACATTTGGGCCGGATTGCTATCTGTTATGGAATGTGTTGTAATATAAAAAATATTATATTTTTTTAATAGTTTTATTATCTATAATAGGTTATATCATAATATATATACAATGTCTTGTATAAATGATAAAGGAGCTGTCGTACTAAGTCTTTCACCAAATTATTACAAATCCCTACTTTAACTTGGTTTTAAAGTCTCTCTACCTTAAATTGGTTCTTCAACTTTCTGCTGCGGATTTTTTTTTCTTCCTGCTATCGTCCTTGCTCCTCTATTCTCTATTGTAGAAACCATTCTTTTTTTTTGCTGCAGATTCGTTATTTTTTCTGCTGTCAAACTCTGTTTACTGCATTGCTGTGTTTTTCTCCTCTCTATCAAAGGCAGTATCCCTCTATGCTATATTATTGTGCCTTCCTCCTCTCTATCACAGGCTTCGCAAGATATCCATCTATTATCATCAGGGATCAGTTAGTACCGCTGCTGACATTAATGTTAGCCCCTCTTCTTCAAATTCTTCCTTCCCAGTCCCTGGACTCACCACAGTAACCAACACAGCTATGGCTCCATCTGCTGCAACAACAATTCTTATTCCCCTCTCCAACACCCAGCAGGTTATTAATCTCAAACTTATTAACAACAATTATTTGTTTTGGTGTATGCAAATGAGGCCGTATCTGATTGGTTAAGGAGTTTTCTCGTTTGTTAATAGCTCTGCTCCATGCCCCTCTTTGCATGATTTATCCAGTACAGCTTTTGCTGTCTTTGCTACCTTCTATTCTGGACCTTGCCAAGCATTCTTGGCTTGGAAACAGCAAGACCAGTTTATCCTTAGTGCTATGTTGTCCGCTCTTTTGATTGAAGTTCTTCATCTAGTGGTTGATTGTTCGATCTTGGCTAGTGTTTGAAGCATCCTTGAACTTACTCTTGCTTCCTCATCCAACTCTCGGATCATGCAATTGCATGACTCTCTTTAAGATTTTTGACAAGGTGATGATACTGTCACTCTTTACTTGCAACATGCAAAAGGTTTATTTGATGAATTGGTTACGGTTGGCAAACCTATTTCTCTCACTAATTTCAATTTATATGTGTTTTAGAGACTTCGTGGTGAATTTCATGATTTGGTTACAAGTCTGTCAACCAAAGCTGATCCTCTGTCATACTATGAACTTCATAGCCACCTGTTTACTTATGAATTTATACATTGCAGCTAGGTATCCTCCAGTCTAACTACTGCACCCATGCTGCCTACACCTGCGCAACCCCCTTCAGTATATACTGCCTAGTGTGGTTTTTCTAGGTCAAACATCGGTGGTTTCATAGCTTATAGGGGTAGAGGACAACAGAGTGGTTGGCGACATCCTTGCAACAACTTTCTTTAGTTTAGCGGTTAGTTTTCTCGTGGTGCTGGTGGTGGTTCTCCTTGGCAATTGGCTTACAACCACAGTGTCCAATGGCAAAACCATCCTTATTTATATACAGCAACCCTCAGGCTTTGTCAACATTGCTTTGCCCACTCATGTTTGTTGCCTTCATAAATCTTCTATGGTCTAAAACAAGCACCATTGGTATGGTACATGTGACTAAGTGATTTCCTCCTGACTATTGTTTTTTTGGCTTTAAAGGTTGATACCTCCTTATTTATTCTGAATGAGACTCCTGGTATCTATTACTTACTTGTCTATATGGATGACTTCTTAATTATTGGTAATAACTCTTAATTGATTCATCGCCTCATTACCTTATTGAGCTTGAAGTTAAAACTTTGTGACTTAGGTCATGCACGTTACTTTTTAGGGATTGAAGTTACTCCCACTAGTATAGGTCTTGTGCTTAGTTAGCACAAGTATGTTCTTAATATTTTGAATCGTGCTGGCATGTCATCGTGTAAACTGGTTAATACACCAGCATTTGTTTCAAAACTTGATTTGCAATTTACTTAGTTGTTTTTAGATACCACTCGTTTCTACTAAATTATTGGTGCTTTTCAGTATCTTACCTTTACTTGACCTGATATCTGTTATGTTGTGAATAAGGTATGTCAATTTATGCATGCTCCTATCAAAGGCCACTAGGCCATTATTAAGTGTATCCTGTGATACCTAAAAGGTATATCCTTCTTTAGTCTCCACCTTACTCGTGACTCTACTTTGTCTCTTCATGGTTTTACTGATGTCAATGGGGTTGGCAATATTGATGATCGAAAATCCATAATAGCTACATTGCATTTCTTGGCACCACTCCCATTTCATGGAAATCTGGAAAGCAGCACACTATTGCTTGATCTTTTACTAAAGCAGAGTATAAGGCCTTAGTTAATGGTATTGCTGAGGTTATTTAGTGAAATCTTTTGTTAGATTTATGTTTCTCTCCTAGTTCTACTACCATTATCTAGTGTGATAATTTGGGTGCTATTTATTTGTCTGTTAATCCAATCTTTCATACTCGTACGAAACATGTTGAGGTCGATTAAGTAGCAAATGTTCATGATCAAGTGACTAAAAAGGAGATTCAGATTCACTTCATCTCCTCCAAAGATCAAGTAGCAGATGTTCTTACAAAGCCACTTACTTCATCTGCTTTTACTTTTCTACGTTCCAAGATTCATGTGGATAACCCACACTTAGCTTGAGGGGGCGTATTATGGGATGTGTTGTAATATAGGAAATATTATGTTTTCTCTTGTACAGTTTTATCATATATAATTGGTTATATCATAATATATATATAATGCCCAACTTATATAAATAATAAAAGAGTTGTTGTACTAAGGCTCTTATTGAATTATTACAAATCCCTGCTTCAACTTATGATGACTCTCTTATCTGCAACAAAGACTTGATTGTTATTTAGGGTTGATTTCTCTTGTTTGTTAAAATTAGCAATTCATTCCCCCGAGCATTGTATCCATAGAGGAATTATTTGATGTATTTAGAGTTGTATTCTTCCTTTAATATAAAGTTGAGATTCATGAATAATTTTTATAATGAATCTCTTGTTAATGTAAGTGGAGGAAATGCCTACAACTTCGAGTATATTTAATAATTTCTTGTTTTTGTATAATACTAAAAATTACATGCTTGGATAAATTGAGCTAAGTATTTCTTAAAATAGCTAGTCTTACTTATATCATATGATCCTCTTAAGATTGCTAGATTTCTTAGCTATCACTACCAAAAAATTCACAAATCTAAACGAACATATCAATAAAATATTTTCACTAGTAGATTGTAGTGAATTTTTCTAATTGAATATGCTCTTGCAGAATCCATTGATAAACACCGATGTTGTAACATTCATAAAGTTGTAGATTATAATAGTAATTCTTATAAGAATATGATTATGAATGCGATGAGACTAAATCAAAGTTATGCTGATCAATGTCCAATCAATGATAAAAAATCCTAATGCAAACGCAACAAGGTTTTTTGATCTTTTGAAAGACCCTAACAAACTATTATGAGATTGGTCCATAAATTATAGTAAATTATTGTTTTTTACACAAGTTTTCACCATTGAGTTAGATCATGGGTAAGTAAGGCTAGTTATGAAAAAATTGCTGAATGAGTAAAAAGCATTTTATATGAAGGGAATTAGCTGAAAGAGAACTTTTATATTGTTAATTCCATAATAAAACCCCCTAGCCTAGAATGTTAGAAAATTGATATGTGTCCAAACTTCTACATATTATACTACCTTGAAAATGAAGAGTTGACCAAGTTTAAAATATGTGAGCATACTCGTTATTAACCCAGAACTTGTAGGGGAAGGAATTTTATCGCACATAAAAAACTTAGATATTTCTTAATCACACCTAAACTGCAAAGGTTATTCATGTCACCAAAATATTTTAATAGGGTGCATATTTAATTTTTAGTGGAATAAGGTAATGCGTGTCTTAGGTTATGTATAAATAGATTCAATCCATTAGGGTCATTCATTACTTCATATTCTTGTTAGCTAGTGATTCTCATGGCTTACAATTGCCACTAGGGATATGTATGAGGCCAAAGTTTATATTTTTATTCATGATCATACCCAATCCTAATAATCCAGCTTGGAATATAGATGTTTTTGTTTATCTGTTGATTGATGAGTTGAAGTATTTGTGGTTATTTGAGATATTGACATATGATATATTGAGGAAACATGATTTTCAAATGAAGGTAACTTTGATATAGACTACTAATGATTTTAGTACATATGAAATGATTTTTGGTTGGAGCATGCATGGAGAACTAACATGTTCATACTATATAGAAATGGTAAGGCTTTCACATTAACAAATGACAATAAAATATTTTTTTTATTGACACTAGTGGTTCTTGCCAACAAATCACTTAGTTGGCATAGTTGAAAGTTATGTTGCATTACCGTTACCATCAGGTGAAGAATTGTATGATGCGGTGTCGGAGTACAATGACATTGTGTTTGATTTTCATTCTGGTAAATAGAAGTTTTTTTATTTTAGTTTGACCCAAAGTATTTTATAGGAGCTTTCTTATTAGAAGACTAATTCCAAAGGATTTTGGCTTATATTTAGAAAATATTAAAAAAATATTTTTGACAAGAAAATATTATTCACTTTTAATAAAAGGATAAAGAATAAAAGGGGTTAATATTCAAATTATTATTAGGAATAATAAATATTACTCACTTTTAATATAAGGATAAAAAAACTAAAAATGGTTAATATTTAAAATATTATTATGAATAATAAATATTATTTACTTTTAATATAAGGATTAACAAACTAAAAGTGATTAATATCCAAAATATTATTAGGGATAATATTTTTTTTACTCACTTTAATATAAGGATAAGAAAACCCATTTGAGTTTAATATCCAAAATATTATTGTGAATAATACAACTCATTCACTTTTAATATAAGAATGAAATCTCTAAGTAATTTCATTTGAAATATCTAAAAAATCAAGTTTGACCTTGAAAAAAACCTGCTATAATAAACTAGTAGAAATAGGCATTATTAAATCATAAAAAACAATAAAAAAATAATACAGTTTACCTTAGGGGGCATATTAGGAGTGTTAATACCTTCCTTTTATACAACTAGTCTCTTTCCTAGAATCTTTGAAAAAAAAGGTTAGGATTCCTAGTAGCCATAATATTAGGTGGATACTCCTCAACTGATCAAAAAGACTTTCAGACCCTCGTTCGGGAAGAGTTGTTGCAACATCACCCTTGTGATGAGGGTATGACATATGAAAAGTATAAATTACAACTAATATAATTAACCTAATAACAAATGGAATATTGGGTGTAGCTTATAGGGCTATGGTAAGAGGTGTGGAGAACTTGAAATAATTGTGCCACTTTATGTTCAAATGTATAACCTTTCTTTGACTAGTTTTACAAGAAAAGAAAAAACATATTCATGAATTATAGGATATGTTTGAGCCAACTTCACCCAAACAGTTAGGTGACACTTGCAACCTTTGAGAAGTTTCTATCCTTTATATAAAAACTCCTTTGGTGTAAATTTTTAAAGCTTGCTATGAGATAAAGGGATGTATGGGATGGTAGCAAAGACTTTGCCTAGTTCTTCACATTTTTTTGTTGGCCATGTAGTCCTTAAAATAACATATTTCAAAGGAAATTAGAATCCATACCTAATTGGAGGGGCGAATGGATAGTTGTGAGGTATGTAGTAGATGATATATTGATAGGAAAGTATTGGAAGTGCGGGTCTTGTTCTAGTTAGAGAGTGCCCATACCATATTGTAATTTATTTCATATTTTAACCAATTTTGAAAGGTATTTTTGTTATCAACTCCATTCTAGTTAGGAAAGATACAACATGATGCTTTTAGGTAGTAAAAGTGAGTGGAGAAATATATTTGGGGGTATGAATGAGGGTTTAATATGTTTGATTTTCTAGTGTCCTTACATTTTATGTGGAAGCACATGTATAAGTAATGCTAATGGGAGTAGGAGACAATTAAGTAGAAAAATAGAAGTTAGTGATAGTGAAGAAAAGACTACTTAAGAGAAATCAGAGACCTTTTCTGGTGAGATAATTCAAAGAAGAGTTGATCATGCTTTTACTAGATTGACATCTAAGTATAGACATATTGCCACTTCACCCATCACTTTGACGACTTATGTATCTCTTGCAGCTTCATCTGGGACCACTATAAATATAAACATTGTTTGGAATCCTCTACAAGTCCAACTTATAAGCTTTTCTAAATTTTCTCCTTTTATCTTAGAAAACACTACATAAGGTTTTTCTCAATTTTAGACAATTGGTTTTGCCTAAACCCTAAATATTATACTGTCTGAACATGAGAGTAATAAAGTGAGGACCTTTTTTGGTGAGAATCCTTGTTTCCAAGGAATGAATACAAGGAGACCCTACTAACCTTATCTTTTGTTTTCCAGATTCCTCATGAAATCAATCACTTCTATATATAATTTGAGTGATCATTTAGGTCATACTCAATAGTTGATTTTTGAAATAAGCTTTCCAAAATTGCTTTTTTTTTTAATGATTTCCTTCCTTATATATATATTTGTTATTTTTTTTATTAAATACCTTTCACATGTATGCCATATTAATGAACATGTGGGAAGCTAAGAAGGAAAATCTAAATAGGCATATAACCTTTGTTAAGAGGAAGCTTCAAAAAGCTAGAAGAGTTTGTAGTGAACTTCAGGGGTTGCTTCACAAGATAAAAACCACATACCATATATCAATTAAAGATAAAAATACTTTCATTTCTGACCTGATGGTAGGACGCAATGAAATGACTAGTGTTAGGGATAAACTAATCACAATTAAAAGAAAGGTTGCAGAAGATCAAAGTTTATTACAACATTAGAATAATCCTATATTCTAATGTATTAGGTTGAGAATATAAAATGTGTTAGGTTATGCTTTAACCAACCTTCCTATTTATATATATGTGGCAGAACACAGTAGTAACTACAGGAATTACAACATTAGAATAATCTTATATTAATTTTCTATTATGATATATACATGCTATACATTTTATAATATGCTCTCTTAAGCTGAGGAAGGGGGATCAACCCAAAGCTTGAACTGAAAAGCAGTAAAGGATGTAGTGGGAAGTAGTTTAGTGAAGATATCAGCAAGTTGATCTTGAGAAGGAACAAAGTGAATCTGAATATCTTTCTTGGCAACGCAATCACAGACAAAGTGATAATCCACTTCAACATACTTAATACGAGCATGGATGATAGGATTTGCAGAGAGATAAGTCATGCCAATATTATCAAACTAAATAGTAAGAGCAGAAATTGAGAGAACTTGCAAATTTGATAACAAGTATTGAAGCCAAATGACTTCAGCAGTACCATTAGCAATGGCTTTATACTCAGCCTCAGTAGAGGAGCGAGCAACTATGCGTTGCTTGTCGGATTTCCAAGAAATTTGCATCTGGCCAAAAAAGACAGGATAACCATCCATAGACTTGCGCTCATCAATACTACCAGCTCAATCTGCATTTGTAAATCCATGTAAAGCAAAAAAGAGCCTCGAGTAATATGAAAACCATGAGATGTTGTACCTTTAAGATAGCGTAGAATAGGCTTAACAGTGGCCCAATAAGAATCTGTAGGAGCATGCATAAACTGACAAACTCTATTAACAGTGAAACATATATTTAGACAAGTAAAGGTAAGTTATTGAAGAGCACCCATGATTTGACGAAATCATATAAGATTAGAAAATGAGAAATTCGATAATAGAGTATCAATGGGTTTGTAGGAAGTCATACAAGCTTGGGTGAAGATGTCAAGAATATATTTATGTTGACGCAACACTAAACCCATACCAGTAGATTGAACTTCAATATCGAGAAAGTAGTAAACAACACCTAAGTCACGAAGCTTAATGACATGACTAAAAGATTAATGTCTTCTTCCAAATACAGGAATGTTGAAGTAATAAATAACCTAGTAAGACTAGAGTCGAACCATATGGAGGTTAATTGTATAAATTACAAATGATAATAATACAACAATAATAACAATAACAACAATAACAATAATAGTAGTAGTAATAATAAAGAAAGATATGAAGAAGAAAAAAAAAGATGATAGCTTTGAGATGGAATATTAATATAAATATTAAACAATGATAATACCAAATGTCAAGGTTAGAGGTGTCACTAATGGTATGTCAAACAAGTATATTATAAACTTTTATTATTCAATTGAAAACTACACACAAAGGAGGTTCCAATCAGATTATAGATTGTTAACATGATTACATTAGTCATGATTATAACTTATGTTAACAACAAATCAAGTTCCTTTAATAGCTTAGGTGTCGGTTATACCATACAGTATGAACTATGAAAGTGCCAAGCATTTGTTGTACTAGGTGTTATACAACATAAATCAAGATTAATCATTTAACAAGTAAAGTATTAAAGAGTGAACAAGATAACAAATACAAAACATGTTAGTATCAAACATTAAAGTCCATATTGAGATTACATTATACTTATTCTTACACCATTAATATAACCTTTTCACCTTGACATAATAAACTTAGCTAAACATAATGAAAGAAAAAAAAATAAGAACATAAATAAGATAAGAGTTAACTAAGTAAAGAAAAAGAAATGAAAGGCATAAACTTGATATTAATGAAAGTAAAGTATAAACATTACAAAAAATACAAAGAGAGAAAGCAAGGGCATAATCTTGATATATAAACCAAGATGTCTAAATGCATGGAAAATGCCTTCTTTTATAGGCCAAAATTAGAAACTATTGATTTGATGACTAATTGATGAGTGGGTGACCAACTCTTGACTTGGTGACAATCCTTATCTTCTCTTGTTTGCCTAAAACATCATTAATAACGTTAAAATTAGAGCACTTGAAAACATGAAAGTTGTCAAAAATTATCTTAGCTTTCTTGTGTAAAAAATTCAGGTAATTTGGACTTCTAGAACACTAGATATGGGAAAATACTGAACAGTGCTCGAGCTAGAAGACAAATTCAGACTTCTTTGTTGTTGCTACAATTTAGACATGAAAATGACCTTTTAAGTCTTGGGCTCTATATCAATGTTGTAGGCCTATGTCTTACTTTTTCATTCATATAAAATGGACCTAAATATGAGATTTACAGCTCTAGATATGACTCAATTTCCAAACAGTGTTCTGGTTTGGACTTTACAACATCTCTTTTCTAAGTTTGGCCATCTCTTTGTCCTTTCAATTTCAATTCTTAAATTCACCAATCATTCCTTTCATTTATGTGACAGGCCTGCATTTAAAATGAACATTTACCATAAATTAAAGGTATCTTATATTATTAGATATATTATTATAAAACATGTGTTAGTTAAGGAGTTATTGATGCTTCAAGTGCAAAATGATGACATAAAACCTTGATAAAAATATATTTTTAAGTACTAATCACTTGAACTCAGAGCTTAGTAACTGTATTAGGTGATGAAGCATAGTAGAGTTGTTACCCGTAAGTGAAATATCATCAACATTATTAAGAGATAAAGGATATTAGTACCATCATATAAGATAAACAGGGAGGTGTTAAGCTTGAAAGCCAAAAAACCAATAGAGAGCAAAAAATCACTCAAATAAGTGTACCATGCTCTTAGTGCTTGTTTTAAACCATACAATGATGTGCAATATACACACATGAGATAGAAAAGAAGAGTTAACAAAACCTGAAGGCTATTTCATGTAGATCTTTTCAATAAGAATGCCATTGTGGAAGACATTATAAATATCAAGCTGATGAATCTTCCAACTTCATGAAACTGCGATAGAGAAAACCAATTAGACGGTGGCGTACTTAATAACTGGATTGAAGGTTTCAGAATAATCAATGCCTTCTTGCTAGGTAAAGCTTTTAGTAACAAAACACATTTTATAGCGCTCAATACTACCATTAACACAATGTTTGATCTAATATACATATCTACTACCAACAACATTCATCAAAGGATAAAAGGGAACCAAAGACCAAGTGTGATTAGATCATAAAGTGACGATCTCATCACACATAGCATTATGCCAAACTACATACCAATCAACATCAGAAAATGCAAAAGGCTCAATAGAGGGAGAATGCAATACCCATATAGAGGTATAGGTGGTAGCAACTGAGGCAACCAAATTTGCTATCTTTGACTGTTGCGGTGTGAGAATCATACAATATCTGTTGCTTGCTGGTAGGGACGCAGGGGAAGATGGTGGTAGTGAGGAGACCTGTGACAGCTGATAAGAAGATAGATCAACCATAAGTTGCAAACTAGCTAAAAAGGATAATGAAGAAGCAACTTTAAGTACAAGACTGTCAGTAGAGGAGTGACTGTAGAGATTGAATCTGTAGGAATACTAGCCAAGGAAGGTAAAGCAAAGGAGGGACTAGAGAATGCCACAAGACTAAAAGGAGATGAGACCAATTGATGAGTTGAACCTACATCATAAGGGTTAGATAAACAAGCATGAAATGATGGCCAAGGGATGGACAGGGACTGTGGTCGGGTAGCTGTTTAGAGTGACAGAGATGAGTGCTGATGGCTGGGGGGAGTGTTTAGTGGTGGGTGGTGGAGCAAATAGGGAAGGGTGACAGTAGTGGTTTGGGTGGGGGTTGTGTTCGAGACCTTTGCAATCTATTTAGAGTTATCAAATGGAAACATAAGTTCATGGAAGCGAACATGATGATATATATATATATATATATATATAAAACCAAATAACACATATGGAGAGGAATAAAAATTCAATTTATGATTTTATATGGACACAGAAAAAGAAAATAGAGACATCCAAAAGCACACAAAAAATGATAATCAGGAGACTGTTGAAATAAACAATCAAACAAAGATTGATAAGTAAGAACAAGATAAGCCATGCGATTTATAAGATAAATAGAGGTTTTAAAAGCATAATTCCAAAATTGAAAATGTGCTTTACATTGCCCTAAAAGAGTAAGACCTGTTTCCATAATATGCCTATGACCATGCTCTACTGTGCCATTTTGTTTATGAGTGTGAAGACACATCAGACGATGATGGATACTAACGATCTTAAAAAATATGGATAATTTTTTATATTCACTGCCCCAATCAGTTTAAACACATTTTATTTTTAATAAAAATTGACATTCAATGAGAGTCTGAAATTGATGAAAAAAATAACAAACATCAGATAATAATACCATACATATTTGATATAAGCATAACAAATAATAATAAAATAATGATAGCCATCTGAAGAAAACAAGGGAGCAAGGACTCATACATCACTAAAAATTAATTCAAGTGGAGCAGAAGTTTTGTGACTCGTAGGTCTTAAAGACAAATGCGATGATTTTTTTTAAGGACAACTTTGACATTAAAAATTAAGACATTTGTTGTTACAGATAATCTTATTTTTTGAGACTAAAAAATGAAAAATATGTGAAGTTGGATGACCTAGTTGACGATGCCATAAATTGGTAAAGGTAGAAGTGTAAGAAGACCAATAGGCTTGAGGAACTGATGTGACAAAAGATTTGGTCAGGGTATAGAGACCATCTTTACTCTGACCTAAGAGAAGGACTTCATGGGTGTTGAGATTCTTAACATAAAACAAACGAGGGTGAAATTCAAAATAAACATGATTATCAATATAAAATTTCTAAACAGAGAGTAGAGGTTTCGTGATTGCAGGAACATGAAGAACATTAGACAAGGTGAAATAATGATGTGGTGTATAAATTTTTGTATGATTGAGATAAGATATAAGGAGGCCCTTATCATTGTTGTTCCTTAATTTTGGAACCCATGTGTTAAAGATGGTGTATACCTTTTTTGAATTGAGTGTAAGAGTTTAGCTCATGTTTGCCAGAAGATTGACAAAAACAGTGAGAAATATTTTTTTTCAAAACCTTGTTTGAGCTATTTTCTACTCTTTTTATCCTTCCCTTTTGTAGCAAAATCATCAGATTTTCTTAGGTTGATCAGGAGTCTTCATAATTCTAAATTCATTCCTTCTTTATCTTATTTTTAAAGTTGGATAAATCCCTTATAATTTGCACTAAAAAAATGGTTCTGCTGTTGTCGTAATTTTTTGTTCCAACTTAGGCTATGATTTTGATTTGGTTTTATACGATATCTGACCATCCTAACTATATTCAGTCACTCATAAAATGTTCAAAAATTGACCTAACTATATTCAGTCACTCATAAAATGTTCAAAAATTGACCTATACCTTTATTAGGTCCTAGGAATCATTGTTCATTGGGCAGATTCTCAGTCATATTTGGATGCTTAGCATTTGTCAAATCAAAAATCTTTTTGATCAATGAGATTACTTCTAGAATATGTTCTTTAAAATGATTTTATCTCATTTCAACTTCTTCATCAAAGTTGTAGTCCTAAACGCGTATATAAATGTAGGCTTTTGAATCACTTGATTACGATATCAGAAGCTCAAGATATTCCGACCCGAGTTTTGCACTAAAAAACTTTATTTCTGTCATAAATTTTATTGATTTGTTCTTAGATCATGCTCTTAGTCATATTAGGATTCTCGACATTTATCAATTTTTGAGTTAGATTAAGAGAGCCTTTTGACTGACTAAATTATTGCTAGATTATGTTCTTTAAAACAATTTTATCTCACTTCAACTCCTTTCTCGGCATTTGTCAGTTTTTGAGTTAGATTAGGAGACTTTTTACAGTCTAAATTATTGCCAAATTCTGTTCTTTGAAACAATTTTTTCTCTCTTCAACTCCTTCATCAAAGTTGTAGTCCTAGACATGTAAATAATTTTAGGCTTTTAAATCACTTGATTTCAATATCAAAAGCTTAATATATTCTTGTTGGAATATCTCATGTGAAAGTAGGGATTCCTACCGTGAGAAGGATTTTGTTTGAGTTTGCAGGGACACAATCACAAGATGCTTAAAGTTTGAAGATCAATTACAGGCAAATTTAAAGCTCTCTTTTGGACCAAGGACCAAATGGAAAAGGCATTAAAATAAGGAAGTTGATTGAAGATAAAATTAGAAGGAAGAAATTGGAGAACTATGTTTTTTTTCTATAACAGCTATCTTGGGAGCAGCTGGCCTTATGTTCCCAGCTTTGGAAGGAAAGAAATCATTGGAAATCATCAGAATATGCTGGTTTCCTATCTTTGCTCACCCGAGATTACACCAAGAGTTAATGTAAGATTTTATTTCCTTAGTAGAGCAACATATAGGCTATATGTAAGCCTCATTTATTGACCTAGAAAGCGGGGGGGAAGGGGGGCAGAAAAGAAGGGCAATGATAGAAATGATAACATAAGCGGAGGGGAGAAAAAGAGGCCTCCTCTACTGACCTAGAGAAGTAAAACGAGAAGGAGGCAGACAATTAAGAGAAACTAGAGAGAAAAGAAAGGGGAAAAGGAGGGGAATGAAAGAAAAAGAGAGTAGGGAAACAAAAAAAAAGAGACAGAGAGAGGAGAGAAAAATATAAGAAAAAAAAAGAGATAAAGGGAAAACAATAAGAAAGAAAGGAGGCTTTTCTTTCATACTAAAAAGCCTACACTAGAGCGTGAATGAAAAAAAGAAAGAGCAAAAAATGACGAGAAAAGAGAGAGGAGAAAAAGAAAAAAGGAATTCTACAGCGAATAAAGAGGAGCCATTGCTGCTAAACAAAGGGCAGGGGAAAATAGAAAAGAAAGACAAGAAGAAATGATAGGGAGGCAGGGCTAAGAAATCCATAAGAATGACACTATCAAAAGCAAGGAAACATAGAGGTAAGGGTGACAACTCTACCAGCACAACACACCATCATCTTCGTCATCTTTAGAGAAAGCATCAGCAGAAGGAGAGAAAACAAACAGAGACCAAAATTAGCATGGCCTTAGCTTTCTTTGTCCCTAGAAGCAACAACCATTGGCTGAGCGTAGAAGCTTCAGTACCTATTATCTTTATCCTTCTCAGTGCTAGATTTCAAGAAAGGAAAGCAGAATAAAGAAGAAAGGAGCAAGAGGCAAGCAACACAATAAGAAAGCTTGACAAACACAGACAGTGGAGAGCTAAAAAACCCAGACGTAAGGAAGGATCGATCTGGTGCAACAACTTTGGCTATTGAGTTTGAATTAAAGTGATGAATGATTGATACTTAAAAGTGTATTTTTATCAAGATTTTATATCATCATTTTACACTTGAAGTAATAATAATTCCTTAACTAAAGCATGTTTTATAATAATATATCTAATAATATAAGATACCATTAATTTATGGAAAATGTTCATTTTAAATGTAGGCCTATCACATAAATGAAATAATTGATTGATGAATTTAAGAACTGAAATTGAAAGGATAAAAAGATGGCCAAACTTAGAAAATAGATGTCAGTGCAATCCAAACCAGAACACTGTTCGGTAATTGGATCATATCTGGAGCTATAGATCTTAGATTTAGGTCTACTTTATATGGATGGAAAGGTAAGACATAGGCCTACAACTTTCATATATAGCCCAGATCTAAAAAGGCCATTTTCAAGTCCAAATTGTTGCAACAACAAAGAAGCCCGAATCTATCCTCTAGCCCGAGCAGTGTTCAGTATTTTGGCCATAGCTGGAGTTCTAGATGTTGAAATGAGCTGAATGTTTTACACAAGAAAGCTGAGACAATTTCTTAGAACTTTCATGTTTTTAAGTGACTCTAATTTTGATGTCATCAATGACGTTTTGGGCAGACAAGAGAAGATAAGGATTGTCATCAAGTCAAGGGTTGGCTACCTACTCATTAATTAGTCATCAAATCAATAGTTCCCAATTTTGGCCTATAAAAGGAGGCATTTGCCTTGCATTTAGGTATCTTGGTGTCCAGATCAAGATCATGCTCTTGTTTTCTCTCTTTATATTTTTTGTAATGTTCATGCTTTGCTTTCATTAATATCAAGTTTATGACTTTCAATTCCTTTCCTTTGCTTTGGTAACTCTTATCTTATTTATATTCTTATTTTATTTATCTATTTTTCTTTCTTTCATTATGTCTAGCTAAGTTAATTATGTTAAGATGAAAAGGTTACACTAATGGTGTAAGAATAAGTATGGTATAAACTTAATATGGACTTTAATGTTTGATACTAACATGTTTTATATTTGTTATCTTATTCGCTCTTTAATACTTTGCTTGTTAAATGACTAATCTTGATTTATGTTGTATAGCACTTGGCACAACAAATGCTTGGCACTTTCATAGCCTATACTGTATGGTATAACCGACACCTAAGCTATGAAAAGAACTTAATTTGTTGTTAACATAAGTTATAATCATGAATGCTTGATGAAATTTACAAGTATTAGTATTAATTGAATAAGATGACTAATATAATCATGTTAACAATCTATAATATGATTGGAACCTCCTTTATGTGTGGTTTCTAATTGAATAACAAGAGTTTATACTATACTTGTTTGACATACCATTAGTGGATCCTCTAACCTTGACATTTGTTATTATCATTATTTAATCCTTACTTTAATATTTCATCTCAAAGTTCTCATCTTATTCTTTTTCTTTATTATTATTATTATTGTTGTTATTACTATTATTGTTGTTATTGTTATTATTGTTGTTGTTGTATTATTGTTGTTGTTGTATTATTGTTATTTATAATTTGTACAATAACCTCCTTGTGGTTCGACCTCGGTCTTGCCGGGTTATTTATTACTTTGACACTCCTGCACTTGGAAGAAGACATCAGTCTTTTAATCGTGTCAATGAGCAAGAAGACTAGCAAACCCAATAAGTTGTCTCTCTTTTCTTACCAACTCTGCATGCATTCTTGATAGCATTGTTACTGTTCAAGTGAAATTTAACTCACTTGAATAGTAACCAGCCAAGGCATGCATGAGGAAAGTCACACATGCCTTTGTGCCCAGCCGTGTCACTGGTTTGGGCCAGTGATCTGGCTAGGCATGTTGGGTTCAGCCCAGCCACATGGATCGAGCTGGACCTAACCCTTAAAAAAATAAGTAATATCAATTTCTTTTTTATGAATTTACTTTGGGGTGTTTGTGTTTTTATATTGTAAAAATATAAATATCGTATTTAGAATACTTGGTTTTTAACGCAATGTGATAAATATATTTATAAAATATTTTCATGCATATGGCCAATACCTTAACATATTTTCAACATTCGCTTTATATATAAAAAAGTATTGAAAGTTTCAAAAATGTGTTTTTGTATGGATTTCTTAAACACAACAAAATTATTTTCTTGCGTTTCTAGATTTTAGAAACCTAAGTAGTACTTAAAAATGCATTTTTATCAAGGTTTTATATCATCATTTTGCACTTGAAGTATCAATAACTCCTTAACTAGAACATGTTTTATAATAACAAGTCTAATAATATAAGATATCTTTAATTTATGGTAAATGCTCATTTTAACTATAGGTATTCTCATAATTCAAATGATTGATTGTTGTCATTAACTATTGGAAGTGAAAGGACAAAGAAAAGGCTAAGCTTATGAAGAAGATGCCGATTCACTCCAAATTCGAACACTGTTCAGTCATCGGATCATATCTAAAGCTATAGATCTTGGATTTCATATTAATTTATATGGATGCAAAGATAACAAATAGGCCTACAACTTTCATAGTATGGAAAGACCTAAATTTGCCATTTTTAAATTCAAAGTTTGGCCACAAAAGAGAAATCCAAATCTGTCTTGGAATCCAGCTCAAACACTACTTAAAGTTTTAACCATAACTGGAGTTCTAGAAGTCCAAATGATCTAAACTTTTATGGTGGAAAGAAAAAACAATTTCCAACACCTTTCATGAAGAGAAGCAGCTCAACTTCGGATGGTAGAAATGAGATTTCATCCACTTAAGAGCATGAGGGTTATCCACCACTTCCACCAGCAACACTACTAAGTATTTTAGACATATCTCGAGCTATAGTGATGCAAATGATCTGAAATTTGGTGGGTGGAAGGAAAAGATAATTTCCAATAACTTTCATGATAACACTTTGCCAAATTCTGATTGCATCAATGTCAATTCAGCCATTCAAAGTGCTTGAGTGCTGCTGTTCACCAAGTCCACTAATCAATAGTTGGCCACTACATCAATTATCAATTACCATATAAATTGTTCTGAATTTTAGCCTATAAAAGCAGGTATTTGCCATTCATTTGGGCATCTTTTTTTCCATATCAAGATCATGTTCTTGCTCTTTCTCTTTATATTGTTGTAATGCTTAAGTTTTGCTTTCATTAATCTCTTGTTCATGTTTTTCATTTCCTTTACTATACTTAGTTAACTTATATCATGTTTATGTTCTTATATTGTTTCTTTAAGTTTTTCTCCTTCATAATGTTTAGCTAAGTTAATTATATCAAGGTGAAAAGGTTTCACTAATGGTGTTAGGATAAATAAATATAAACTCAACATGGACTTCAATGCTTATATCTTAAACAACTTGCTATTAACATGTCTTATCATTTTTATCTTATTAATTCTTAATACCTTACTTGTTAAATGGTTAATCTAGATTTGTGTTGTGTAACAACTGGTACATCAAATACTTGATCCTTCGTAGTATTCGGCTGACATCGTTATTATGAGAGGAACTTGATTTGTTGTCAACATAAGTTAGCATTATGAATACTTGATAAAATTTATAAGTATGGTGTTATATAAATAAGATGATTAATATGATCATTATATTGATAATTAATAAAGAGTTTATACCTTACTTATCTCTAGTACTATTAGTGTATCCTTTAACCTTGACATTTGTTTTTATCATTATATAATCTTCACATTAATTTTATATCTCAAAGTCCTTTTTAACTCATCTTCACCACCACCACCACCATTGTTGTTGTTGTTGTTTTTATATATTATTTATATAGTTAACCTCTCTGTGGTTCGACTTCGGTCTTGCCAGGTTATTTATTACTTTGACACTTCTACACTTGGGATAAGACATCAACTCTTTGATCGTGTCAAAATCCTTAATGGTAAATATCCTTGAAAGATACCTTGATTATAATCGAGGACATTTCAATTTTTAACTTTATGGTTTACGAGTCGTGAGAATATAAAACACTAAGGAAAAAATAGGCTTTTAAAATGCTATATATTTCTAAATTTTTATCCCTCCTCCTTGCAATTTATGAGTTGCAAACTCTTGAAATACTAAGGGAAAAATGAGCTTTTGAAGCATATGGAATCTTTTTAGATTTCTATCTTAATCAATTTAGTTGGAATCAAACCTAGAAAAACTAATAGTATTAGAAAACACCAACACCATAGCAATGATAAGGCAAACCAAGCACTAAGCAGCTTACCTTAGGTAGTGCATACTAGGGGTTTTAATACCTTCCTTTTATGCAACCAGTCCCTTGTCTTAGAATCTTTAAAAGACTAGTTAGGTTTTCTAGTGACCAAAATATTAGGTGGCGACTCCTTTATTCACAAAATCAAAACAAAAGACCCTGAAATCAATTGAGGATCATTGTGATGCTATGAGGGTGCGACAAGCATTACCAATATGCAAATTATCATTTCCAAGATACAGTTTTAGTCAAGGTGGCAAGATTAGATGTGACGTGTTTATTAACAATGGTATTTGGAAACCAATCATTAGAACAAGTTGAGGAGAGAGGACAATGAAGAGCTATATGGTTGAAATTCTGATAGGGTTGGCAGCGTGGATTCTGCCCCTTATTATACTGCTAATTGCCCTGTTATGAGCCTTGTCGACTATCACCAAAGGAGGAGCCTTAGAAGTTGCGGTGATTAGGTCTGAAGCCAACAAACCAGTTGCCTTTATTGTTGGACTACTTAGGACACCAACCACCATTAAAGTGGCCCCTGTTGCGACTAGAATTGCCAAAGGTCTGCCGTGGTGTAACAAAGATAGACGCTGGAGTGTTGGGTGTGTGCAGTAAAGGAGCATGTATGGTAGTTGAAGATTTGTAAAGAAATTCATCATGAGGAGATGACTATAAAGATCTATATGCCATAAAGGTTCGACCTTGGTAATGAGACTTGTAACCAAGTCTTTAAACTCTTCTCGAAAACTACAAAACACATACAAATTGAAATCTTCAAGTGAAACCGGCCAGCCAACAATAGCCAATTCATTAAATAAGGCCCTAGCTTTTTGCATAAATTGAGTCATTGATTCATCACCCAATTGAAGATCCTAAAAAGAGCCACAAAGTTGTATAATATAAGAGGTTGAGGTGGAAGTGAGAGCTCGTTCAAGAGTGCACCAAGTTGAATAAGAGCTTTGGCAGCCAACAATGAGATGCAAAACTTTCATGGATAGAGGAAAAAAAGCACTTAAAATAAGTTAGACCTGTTATTTCCAACAAAGAAAAAATGGGTTGACTTGAAGAGAGACACCATTTCCGGCAAAAACATGTAGAGAAAGACATGTGTTAGAACCATCAACAAAACCAAAAACTCCTTGACCAAGGAGATACAACAACATCTATATACACAATTATAAATAATCAGTGTTTGTTAATTTAAGGGAGATGACTTGATGAGTGCGAGAGAGGGAGATGAAGCTTATAGTAGTAAAGAAAACAACCGCAAGAAGGGAGGATTGTGAGGGTTGAAGAGGGGTTGTTCACCAGCCATGATAGAGGAGAAAACAGGTGACGAGGCAATAGAGAAAAGTAGAGGAGCTGTTGTAAGAGAAGAAGTCTGCATTGCCAGAGAAGAGAACTGAACTGCTAATGCTGTAGAAGGAAAGGATGTATTTAGCGGCTATTCTATTGAAAAGAGGCTATAAGGACAATGTTTTAAATTATTTTAGGGTACTGATACCAACTTGAGAATAATAGAATGTATTAGGTTGTGCCTTAGCCAACCTTCCCATATATATATATGTATGTATGTGTGTGTGTGTGTGTGTGTGGCAGAACACGATAGTAACTGTAAGGATTACAACATTGGAATAATCCTATATTAATTTCCTATTTTGATATATATATGCTATACATTTTATAATAGTGCTAAGCTTGCTTCTTTTAAGGAAGAATTGTCCGAGCTACATAAGATTAGGAATGATATTAAGAAGTTTAAGGTCATTTATGGAAATACAACTACTTTATGTAATAATGTTGAGAACAAGCTACTTTTTTTATAGATGATGTCCTTTTTTATAATAGAGCCAAGAGAAATATTATGAACCTTTCCCATACCTTCCTCATTCTTGTTCTTAACTATGATATGATCTTCCCCTATTATGCTGAAGGAGCGACTTGCAAGGAATAATTTTCTTATGAATAAGGAGAGAACTAACTCCTAACTTTTCTCCCATCTGTTTTATGGCCAAGAGCTATGCTTTGTGTTGTTTTATTTTATTAGCTCATGTTATGTATGTTTTCAAATAAAATATTTAGTTTTTGTTATTTTATATGTTTGTATCATAACTTTGTGTTCAAAATAAAATGTGTTTCTGAAACTAAGGATATTATATGGAATTTAGTAAGGAGACATTAAATATAAAGACATAGAGATATAAAGATTTAAAATATATCATAGAGAGAATTCTTTATGAGAATACAAATCTATTATTGGAGACAATCCAATTCTAATGAAAATAACTTAGAGATAATGAATAAAATATGGTGTCAAATCTAATCATAAAAGTAGATAACTTGGAACATGATGGGTGATAGAAAGGCTTTAATGATAAAATTTATTAAGCAAACATAAAATGTAATATAGAATGTATAACATGTATATATCTGAGTAGAAAATTAATATAGGTTATTCTAATGTTGTAATCCCTATAGTTGCTGTCGTGTTCTGCCATGTATATATAAATAGAAAGGTTAGCTAAGGCACAACCTAACATATTCTAATATTCTCAACTTGGTATCAGAGCCCTAAAATACTTAAAACACTTTCCTCATAACCTCCTCTGCAATGGAATAGCTACCGTTCAATACTTCTTCCTCTTATGCAACACCTGCAACGGTTCCTCTGCCCTCCTTTACTGCATCATTGCGTATTTTCTCCTCTGTCACGGCTAGGGAACAACCTCTTTTCAACCCCCACAATACTCCCTTCTTGCAGTTTGTGTCTAATGCAGCTTTTATCTCTACTGCCACAAGTATCATCTCCCTATCTCACACTCATCAAGTCATCTCTTTTAAATTAACAAACACCAATTATTTATATTGGCATAAGAAGATGCTGTCGTATCTCCTAGGTCAATGATTTTTTGGTTTTGTTAATGGCTCCCACACATGTCCATCTTTACATGTTCTTGTTAAAGATGGTACTTATCTTTAAATAAATCTGCTTTTTCTTTACTGGACACAACATGGCCAACTTATTTTGAGTGCTCTTCTTTCCTCTCTATCTAAAGAAGTTCTGCATCTTATTATTGGCTACAAAAGTTCTTATTCTGCCTAGGGCACTCTTGAGCGAGCTCTCACTTCTACCTCAAACTCTCATATTATGAAACTTCATGGTTCTCCTTAGGATCTTCAATATGGTGATAAATTAGTTACTCAATTTATGTAAAAAGCTAAGCCTTTGTTTAATGAATTAGTATATGCTAGTTGGTTAGTTTCACTTAAGATTTCAATTTATATGTGTTTCTTGGTCTTCAGGGAGAGTTTAAAGACTTAGTTACAAGTCTTATTACCAAGGCCAAACCTTTATCATATGTAGATCTTCATAGTTATCTCCTCATGCATGATTTTTTTTATAAATCTTCAACTGACATACATGCTCCTCTACTGCCTATACCCAGCACTCCATCGTCTACCCTTGTTGTATAACAATAGACCTTTGACAATTCTGGTCATAGTAGGGGCTGCTTCAATGGTGACTGGTACCCCAACCAGTCTAGCAAAAGAAGTAACTGTGCTACTAGCTCCATACTTAATCACTTTAGCTTCCAAAACTCCTCCTTTTATGATAGTAAACAAGGCACATAACAGGGCAATTGGCAGCCCAATAGGAGGTAGAATCCACGCTACCTACTATGATAGAATTTTAGCCATATCGCTTCCCATTGTCCTCAACTCTAGCAGTGAGGTTATGGCCAACAACCTATTATAAATTTGGTGCAACGCAATCTCTCCTCAACCGGTTCTGCTGATTTGTTTTTGAATACTGGTGCTGATATTATCGAAAGATTGATGTCTTCTCCCAAGTGCAGGAGTGTCAAAGTAATAAATAACACGGTAAAACTTGGTCGAACCACAAGGAGGTTAATTGTATAAATTATAGATAACAACAACAACAACAATAACAATAACAACAATAACAATAATACTAGTAGTAGTAGTAATAGTGATATAATAATAATAATAATAATAATAATAATAATAATAATAAAGAAGTTGATGAGAACTTTAAGATAGAAGATTAACGTAAGCATTAAACAATGATAACAACAAATGTCAAGGTTAGAGGATCCAATATTGGTATCTCAAACAAGTATAGTATAAACTTTTATTATTCAATTGGAAACCACATAGAAAAGAGATTCCAATTAGATTATAAATTGTTAACATGATTATATTACTTATCTTATTCAAATAATGCTAATACTTGTAAATCTTGTCACGTATTTATGATTATAACTTATGTTAACAACAAATTAAGTTCCTTTCATAGCATAAGTATGGTTATACCATACAGTTTATACTATGAAAGTGTGGTTATTTAATCTTTACGTTAATCTTCCATCTCGAAGTTTCATCAACTTCTTCTTCTTTATTATTGTTATTGTTGTTGTTGTATTATTGTTATCTATAATTTATACAGTTAACATCACTGTGGTTCGACCTTGGTATTACCAAATTATTTATAACTTTGACACTCCTGTACTTGGAAAAAGACATCAATATTTTGGTTGTGTCAAGTTTTTAGCACCGTTACTAAGGAGGTAAGTTCTTATACAGATTATAATATTCATTTTATTTTCTCTTTTCACTTTTCTTGTATATAACTTTATTCCATTTATTTTGTCTCTCCTTCTTTTGTTTTCTTCTTACTTATATTCTACTCCTATACGTGCATGAGAGTGTGGTCACGTACATTAAGTAGTAGACTTTGTAGGGCATCCTTAACATTTTTAGAAAATATAGCCAAATAAGATACTAAATCACTTTATAATGAATCTCACAAGAACAAATACACCATCATGCATATTTTTCCCTCCTCATGCATTTCCTTTTAATTTTAAGCCAAACATTATTCAACTTTTACCTTCTTTTCATGGCTTAAATTTTAAAAAATTTATACTTGTATTTAATGAATTTGAGGAGGTCTGCAACACGTATAATGACTCAAATTATAACATGAACACCATCAGATTAAAGTTTTTTCCTTTCGTATTAAAAGATAAAGCTAAAATATGGCTATAAAATTTGAGACCTAGATCCATTTATACTTGGGATGAAATGCAACAATAATTTTTAAAAAAGTTTTTTTCATCTCATAGAACAAACTCTTTTAAAAGACAAATCATCACTTTCACTCAAAAATCAGGAGAAACATTTTACCAATGTTAGGATCGGTATCGAGACTTATTTAATACTTGCTTTCATCATGGTTTTGAAACATGGAGATTGGTCTCACTTTTTTATAAAGGGTTAACGCCTAGAGGTAGGCCAATGGTTGAATTGATGTGCAATGGAACTTTTAAAGATAAAGACCCTAATAAGGTAATGAAGTACTTAGACTTGTTAGCTGAAAATGCTTAAAATTGGGACATCGTCGATACTTGTGAGGCATCGAGTAAAAATCAACCTCATACATCTAGTGAAAGTATGTACAACCTTAGGGAAGATCATAACCTTCAAGCCAAGTTTGTATCTTTAGCTAGAAAAGTGGAGGCACTAGAATTGAAAAAGAGTGGTCAATTAAAATTTGTTCAAAACATTATGTGTCAAATCTGTGAAACAAATGAACATTCAACCAATAACTGTCCAACTTTGCCTTCTTTTAAGGAACTTTTCCATGAACAAGCCCCTGTTTTAAATAGTTTTCAAAGGCCAATCATAACTCATACTTGCAAACTTATAACCCTGGTTGGAGAAATCACCTAAATTTTAGTTGGAAGAGTGACAATACATAAACTTCACAACCATAATTTCCAAAATTCTCATAGATATGCACCTCCTTATTCTCTATCCACTAGAAGAAATTTTGAGAAAACTTTGTATTCATTTATTAAAAAGCAAAAGACAATCAACACTCAACTTACTCAAAGCATAATAGGAAATGCAAGTAGTTCCTCTCAACCATATTAAAATCCTAAGGAGTAGTATAATGCAAATGCAAGTAGTTCTAGAAGTCAACACATGGATTCAAAAACCAATTCTTGAACCTTGTAAGAAAGATGATGAGTCAATTTCTGAGGGTAAGAAAGGGGTTAAATCTAAACATTGCCAAGAAAAGACTAATTCCCCGCCAGCACTTCCATTTCCTCATGCCATGATTAAACAAAGAAAAGTCAATCATAACTTTAAAATCCTTGAAAATTTTAAATAGATAAGGATCAATATACCTTTGCTGGATACTATTAAATAGGTTCCTTCTTGTGCTAAATTTTTGAAAGATTTGTACATTGTGAAGAGAAAACTAAATTTGAAAAAGAAAGCATTTTTAGCCGAATAAGTAAGTGTCATTCTTCAAAACAATAATGCTATAAAATATAAAGACCCTGGTTGTCCTGCAATTTCTTACTTTATTGGAGAACATAAAATTGAAATAGCCTTACTTGATCTTGGAGTTAGTGTGAATTTACTTCCATATTCTGTTTTTTAGAGTCTCAATCTAGGTGAGTTAAAACCAACTTCTGTAACTCTTTTACTTGCTAATGGATCTGTAAAAGTGTGTAGAGAAATGTTGAAGATGTGTTAGTACAAGTTAATCAATTCATTTATCATATGGATTTTATTATCTTAGACACATAACCTGTTGAAGCATTAAATTCATTTCCTGTTATTTTAGACCATCCATTTCTTGTAACTTCTAATGCATTGATTAATTATAGGAATGGATAAATAAAGCTATTTTTTAGAAACATGACATTATAGATGAATATTTTCAACATTTGCAAACAACCTAGAGATGGTAATGATTCACAAAAAGTAGATCTTATTGATGAATTAGTTTATGATCAATATGAATCTACCTTGAGTAAAATAGAGTTTAAGGAATCTGAAGATGTGCAAATGATTTATTCTCAGGAAGAAATCATAAATGAAAAGGGCATAAAAAATATTGATGCAGATCTTTTATCAAGAGTGATAACAGATTCGACATCTAACATCACACCAATCAATAGTTACTTTCATGATGAATCCTTATTTTCTCTTAGTCTAATGCTTTAGTATGATAAAAATATCAATTTTGTTGCTTTAGAAGATTTGCCAACTCATTAGAGTACCTAAGACAAAGAAAAGTTTTTGAATGAAGTAAAGAACTTTTATTAGGATATCCATAACTTATTCATATATTATCCTGATCAAATATTTCAAAGATGCATCCTAATAATAAGGTAATTAGTGTCATTAAACTTTATCATTCTAAAGCATATGAGAGTCATTTCTCGTAAAAAAGATAGTTGTGGTATTCTTTCAAAATGAATTTTATTGGCCCATCATGTTCAAGGACATACATGCATTTTGTAAAATTTGTGAAAATTGTCAAAAAGTTGGTATTGGTTAAAAAAATTTATTTTATAATTCTCGACTTCATTCATTCCCTAGAGAGTTAAGATCAAGATGAAGCACTCAATTTATTTAAAAATATGTGTATCCTTATAGTGCTTTTAATATTGAGAATCCAAAGAATAAAAATGTTTTTAAGGTAAATGAACATCGTTTGAAAGCTTACTTTGATAATTTTCCTAGTAAAAATAAATCCACTAGTTTGATTGATCCTATAGATAAAGGTTGATTATTTTGTTTTTCTCATAATTTTTTTTTGTGTTTTGGTTTTTTTGCTTGTGACTTTTGGTTTGCTAGTCTCTCTCACCCCGATTAAATGACGGATAACGATACTCCGTGAATTTTAACTAAGTTTATTTCAGTTTCCCATGATAACTTATATTTGTGTATATATTTGTTCAATTTCTTGCTCCTTCTCTTTTCTTTGAATCTCTTTTCCACTTCTCATATCAAAAAAAGAACACCATTCTTAAAAAATTAAAAAAGTATTTTCCTACTTTGCCTTAAAATATGATTATAAAAATTTATCGAGGTAGGTTTGTAAGATTGAGTTTGTTAATGAACCATGGAATTCCTGAAGAGATTCACTAGTGAATTGAAGAAAAGGTCTAATTATCAAGCAAGTCTTCCAATTCTTTTATTTCATATATGCCTAGAATAGGTAAAAGCACTTTTGCAAAGAAACATCATGCAAAACAACTAAAAGTCTGTAATTGAAGTGCTAGATGGACTTGTAATGCACAATCTTTTTTTTAGGAATGGTATCTATAAACTATGAAGATAAAATACAATTCATTAAGGATGACTTGAGTAAAAAGTCTTTAGATAATCTTTATTAACTCTTGAGATGCATCCTAGTGAAGATGTGTATCGTGCAATTCATGATTTATGACCCTATTTTTATAAAGAACATGATGTGCTTAGTCTTAGAAATCTGACTAAAAAAGACCTTGTTTGTTAGTTGACACAACTAAAAGATTAATGTCTTCTCCCAAGTATAGGAGTGTCAAAATAATAATAATAACTCGGCAAAACCGGGGTCGAACCACGAGGACGTAAATTGTATAAATTACAGAAAACAATAATACAACAACTATAATAATAATAAAGAAACATAAAAAGAAGAAGATGAGAACATTGAGATAAAATATTAATGTAAGGGTTAAACAAGGATAATAGCAAATGTCAATTTTAAAGGATCCATTAATGATATGTTAAATAAGTATAGTATAAACTCTTATTATTCAATTGGAAACCACACATAAAGTAGGTTCCAATCTGATTATAGATTGTTAACATTATTACATTAGTCATTTTATTTGATTAATGTTAATACTTGCAAATCTTGTTAAGCATTCATGATTATAACTTATGTTAACAACAAATCAAGTTCCTTTCATAGCTTAGGTGTCGGTTATACCATACAGTATGGACTATGAAAGTGTCAAGCAAAGTATTAAAGAGTGAATAAGATAACAAATACAAAATATGTTAGTATCAAACATTAAAGTCCATATTAAGTTTACACTATACTTATTCTTACACCATTAATGTAACCTTTTCACCTTCACATAATAAACTTACCTAAACATAATGAAAGAAAGAAAAATAAATAAAGAAAATAAGAGCATAAATAAGATAAAAGTTAACTAAGTAAATGAAAGGAAATGAAAGACATAAACATTACAAAAAATACAAAGAGAGAAATCAAGATCATGATCTTGATTTGGAAACCAAGATGCCTAAATGCATGGCAAATACCTCCCTTTATAGGCCAAAATTAGAAACTATTGATTTGATAGCTAATTGATGAGTGGGTGACCAACTTTTGACTTGATCACAATCCTTATCTTCTCTTGTCTGCCCAAAACGTCATTGATAACGTCAAAATTAGAGTCACATGAAACATGAAAGCTGTAGGAAATTATCTCAGATTTCTTGTGTTAAAAATTTAGCTCATTTGGACTTTTAGAATTCCAGATATGGGCCAAAAACTGAACAGTGCCCGGCCTAAAAGATAGATTCAAACTTTTTTGTTGTTGCTATAATTTGGACTTGAAAATGGCCATTTTAGATATTGGGCTCTATATAAAAGTTGTAGGCCTATGTCTTACCTTTCCATCCATATCAAGTAGACCTAAATCTGAGATCTATAATTCCAGATATGACTCAATTATTGAGCAGTGTTCTGGTTTGGATTACACCGGTATCTCTTTTTTAAGTTTGGTCATCTCTTTGTCCTTTCAATTTCAGTTCTTAAATTCATCAATCAATCCTTTTATTTATGTAATAGGCCTGTATTTAAAATGAGCATTTACTATAAATTAAAGGTATCTTATATTATTAGATATATTATTATAAAACATGATTTAGTTAAGGAGTTATTAATACTTCAAGTGCAAAATGATGATATAAAACCTTGATAAAAATACACTTTTAAATACTAATCATTAGTTTTCAAGAAAATTGGATGGGAAGCTTCTCCCAAACCTATAGAGGGTGTTTAAGCTGTTTTTTGATGTAAAACCAAGGGAACATATGAGCCACAATCACAACTACAATTTGAGTCTTAGTTTTTAAAAACTTGCATCTTTTGGTTTTATTAAAAGTATAATATTTATGTTTTGTTATTTCTTATATTTGTTTAAGTGTGTTTCAGGTTTTTCAGTAGTCATTGTTTCAAGTAATGTCTTCTATGCTCAATTTTTATACCTTAGAATATTAAGGACAATGTCTCGTTTTGGTTAGAAGGAGAGGGTAGTAGTTGACAAAAAAAAATTAATTAACTATATTTTTTATTTTATAAAACATGTGCAAAATTGTTGTTACTAGGATAGTAGAGTAAATGAGCTGTTTTATTAAAGTGACTCTTGAGACGCATCTTAGTAACCATTCTTAATAAGGTTTATTATAATACTTCTTAAAATATTCAGGTTTAGAAACCCTCACATTGTTATCACTTAATTATACTTATATACTCACTTAATATGTATTCTTAAACCTTAATTTTCACATACATACTTTAACATATGATTGTGGGTTGCACATTAGATTATTATATTATTTATATTATTTTGTTAAAAGTAACAACTAAGATAAATGGATAGGATATAATTTGAAAAAAAATGATGATAATAACAATACAGATAAGTTTAGTTTCGCAGCCTTCCTAACCTAAACAATTAAGCCTAGATGGGTGTTTTAACACCTAATACCCTAGAGCCAACTGACTTGGGAGCTATTGGCCCAATGCTTGTTATATGGATTAAAGAGAAAAGCTTAAAGGAATCAAACATTGCACTATCTTTGTAGTAGTATCTGTAACTGGAGTTACTGAGTTCATAAGGGTGTCTCAAACACTTAATACCCTAAGACTAATTAGCGGGGAGTAATTAGCTAAAATCTTGTTACATGAGTTAAAGATGCATTATTTTTTAAGTTACATGTATATATTTTTTTTAAAAAAAAATCTCAATCTAAGGAAGTTAACTTTAAACATTAGAACAAAAATTTTATTTTCTTTCAAGTAAAGCCCCACATTTATGTGTTGATATATTAAGCATAAAAGAAAGGTTTATTAATATCTTATTTAAGAGGTATTGTGTATATATATAAATTTAATTAGAGTTTGTTTATCGGGATAGATTAATGAAAGTTGAATGATGAATGCCTTGCTTTATGGAATTTTTTAATTTTTTTCTATTTTAACGCTTTGATTACTAGGGACTAGTAATAAGCTGGTTGAGGGGTGTGATTAGTACTTAAAAGTGCATTTTTATCAAGGTTTTATATCATTATTTTGCACTTAAAGTATTAATAACTCCTAAACTAAAGTATGTTTTATAATAACATATCTAATAATATAATATACCTTTAATTTGTGGTAAATATTCATTTAAAATGCAGGCCTATCGTATAAATAAAAGGATTGATTGATGAGTTTAAGAACTAAAATTGAAAAGACAAAGAGATTGCCAAACTTAGAAAAGAGATGTTGGTGTAGTATAAACTGGAATACTATGTAGTAATTGGGTTATATCTGGAGCTGTAAATCTCAGATTTAAGTCTACTTCATATGGATGGAAAGGTAAGACATAGGCTTATAACTTTTGTATGGAGATTTGGTTTTAAAAAGGTCATTTGCATATCCAAATTGTAACAATAATAAAGAAGTCTGAATCCATCCTACAGCCCGAATATTGTTTAGTGTTTGGTCCATATCTAGAGTTTTAGAAGCCCAAGTGACCTCCAGTTTTTTTTTGGAAAGTTGAGACAATTTTCTACAACTTTCATGTTTTGAAGTAGTTTCAATTTTGACGCTATCAATGATGTTTTGAGTAGACAAAGGATTATCACAAAGTCAAGAGTTGGCCACCCACTCATCAATTAGTCATCAAATCAATAGTTTTTAATTTTGGACTATAAAAAAAGGCACTTGCCATGTCTTTAGGTATCTTGATTTTCAAATCAAGATCATGCTTTTGTTTTTTCTCTCTGTATTTTTGTAATGCTTAAGTTTTATTTTCATTAATATCTTGTTTATGCTTTTTATTTTCTTTCCTTTATTTAGTTAACTTTTATCTTATTTATGTTCTTATCTTGTTTATTTATATTTTTCTCTTTCATTATGTTTAGCTAAGTTTATTATATCAAGGTGAAAATGTTACACTAATGGTGTAAGAATAAGTATAGTGTAAACTTAACATGAACTTTAATGTTTGATACTAGCATATTTTGTATTTGTTATCTTATTCACTCTTTAATACTTTGCTTGTTAAATGACCAATCTAGATTTAAGTTGTATAACACTTGGTACAACAAATGCTTGACATTTTCATAGCACAAACTGTATGGTATAACCACACTTATGCTATGAAAGGAACTTGATTTGTTGTTAACATAAGTTATAATCATGAATGCCTAACAACATTTACAAGCATTTGCATTATTCAAATAAGATAACTAATATAATCATGTTAACAATTTATAATCTGATTGGAACCTTCTTTATATTGTAAGATAAATAAATAGTATTCAGGTTGTAAGATAGATTCAGACTTTTTTATTATTGCTACAATTTGGACTTGAAAATGACCTTTTAAATTTGCTCCTATAAAAGTTGTAAGCTTATGTCTTACCTTTCCATCCATATAAAATAGACCTAAATTCACGATTTATAGCTCCATATGTGACCTAATTATTGAACAGTGTTTCGGTTTGGATTGCATCAGTATCTCTATTCTAAGTTTGACATCTCTTTATTCTGTCAATTTTAGTTCTTAAACTTATCAATCAATCTTTTCATTTATGTGATAGGCTTACATTTAAAATGAACATTTATCATAAATTAAAGGTATCTTATATTATTAGATATGTTATTATAAAACATGCTTTAGTTAAGGAGTTATTAATACTTCAAGTGCAAAATGGTGATATAAAACCTTGATAAAAATGCACTTTTAAGTATTAATCAATGCATCACCCCTAGTGCATCCTACCTAAGATAAGCTGCATTCTTGTATGATTGTTTTTTCTTAGTTGGGTTTCTATTGGTCTTTTATAAGGCTCAAGATAGATCTCTCTTTATAAGAAAGTCTCTATCTTATTTGGTTAAATTCTTACCATTTTAAAGTTTGAATTTTAACAATGCATTTATTTACACTTTGTACCTTTAATACTTGAGGGTGTACTTTAACATGTAGTTTTACAACTCACAAATATTAAAGTCTACATTTGGATCTAAAAAAAAATAGAAAAATATTTTTGACATGTTTATCAAATCTTAATGGATAATTATAAACTGATGACGATACCCATTTTTAGATTTTCTTAAACATGAAAAAGATGAAATTTTTTAATAAAAAATATACTTGGAAAAATTTTAGAATTTGGCCATATTCAACAAAATATTTTTTTTATTTTTTTACAAATTTTTTGAACTTATTTATTTGAAATATTTTAGAGAAAACTAGTTTTCTAATACCGGATTTGTATTTTACAATATAAATATATAACCTGATATAATACAAAATTGATAGAAAAATATGCAAGAAAATCATAATTTTTTGAAATGATTTTTTTGAAAATTTTTTGATTGAAAAAGAGAGGATAATCCTCTACATGAACAATGAACGTGAATTATAATTCATGTCTTTTGTTCACTAAATAAAGGCTATGAAGAAGAAGAAGAAGAAGAAGGGGAAAGGAAAAGGGAGAAAACAACCTCGTATTGTGGTGGTTTGGCCGAGGATGATGGTGTGTTGTTAGTGTTTGTAGTGGTGGAGGTCGGTGTCAGCTACGGGAGGAAGAAGAAAAAGTTATAGAGGAGAGAGAAATGCTGGAAGTAGAAGAGAGAGATAGTCTCGATGGCTGCTTGTGATCGGTTGGCGGTAAAAACGGTGAGGGGCTGACATGAGGACGGCGATTGAGCCTATGACAAAGATGGTGGTTGGCAAAAGAAAAAAAGAAGAAGAAGAAAATCTATAGTGGAGAGTAGGAGAGGAGAGAAAAACTCATAGTGGTTGATTTGCCACTAGAGAGGAGCTGGGTTGATGGAAATGATGGTGGTGGTGGTGGTGGTGGCTGAAGGCCATGGTAGAGAGAGAGAGAAAGAAGAAATGTGCAGAAATCGAAAAAAAACTGGTTTTTGGTTGACTTTGGATATGATTTTCTCCTCCCTCAGGCCATTAAATCCACCTTTATTTATAGGCTATGGAAGAGGTCAATCTTGTCTACATTGGAAAAAAATTTCAACCCTTAATTCAATTGAAAAGAATCTCAACCATTTGCTTAAAGTAATTATCATGAGTTGCAAAATTTGCAAAATCAACTAAAAATTGATTTCATATGAAAATAAATCTCACAACATTTATACAATTATTAAGAACAAAAACAATTAAAAATAAAATAAAAACAAATATACTGAAAAAAATCATGAAAAAAGAAGAAAAACTAAAAATCTTATCTAAATGTAGTTGCAAGTGAAGCGAAGGAAAAAAATTTTTCATAAAGCATATTAATTTTTTAAAAATAGAGGATAAAAGAAGAAGAAAAAAAAGACATACCCGAGCATGGAGGAGAAGAGAAGGAGATGAGAAGAGAATAGATGAGAAAGAAATAAATATTGATGCTTTTTACATTTAGTGAAGAAAAAGAAGAAATGAGTCCCTCTCTTGTCAAATAAAGGGATTCAAGCTTTTTATTAGAGCGCATTAGTGACTGTTTTACCAACTAATAATTAAATATTAATATTTTTTACATTATTCCATTGGTGCTTCCATCGGTAATAGTTAATTTAAATTTTTAATTTTATAAAAGTTTCTAGAAACTACCAACAATCACTAATGATTTTTCAATCCATTGGTGATTGTATTTGTAATATTTAAATGAAAATTTTAAATTAATTGATTTTTTTTAGAAAACCATCAAAAAACACCGATGATTTTTCAATCCTTTAGTGATTTTGTTCGTAAAGAACAACAATTAATAGTGCAATTGAAAAGTGAACAGTTCTGGAGCTCTCTGAAAAATACCAATGGAAAATTTCATTGGTGATTCCCTTTGTAATTGACATGATAAACAGTGTTCACAGTTTCCAATATATTTACTAACTGAATTTATTCCGTCAGTAATTCTGTTGGTAAATCATCATTTTTTTTTGTTTTAATTTTTTATCTCGCTATAATTCTTTTGGTATATTCCAAGAAAATATTTCTGTTAGTAAATTTTCAAGAGATGTTATAGACAAAAATATTCCCTCAACATTTTCGTTTGTATTTATTAATTTTCTAGTAGTGTTCCATGTTACATCTAGTTTTCTCAATACCATGTCTTATACTTTGAAATATATGTTTTTCACCCTAACATTGTGGTGTTAGGTGCCTCAGTCTCTAAAGGTTTCATTTATTATTATAGTTAGGGGTGTTCAAAAAAACGAAATAACCGAAAAAACTGAGAAAACCGATACAAAATTAACCGAAAAAACCAAACCGAGATAAAAAACCAATTAAATCGATTACTAAACCAAAAAATCTTTCCGGTTCGGTTCGGTTTCTGTTTCACCACCAAAACCGGTGAACCGAACCGGCTACCCATTAAAATAAAGCTAGCAAGGCAGAAATAACCTAGTATAAATACTAAATGTCTAAATGGTACAGTAAAATGTAAACCTAATTCATTTAGTTTTCATCTGCAGCCGCCGCCCACACCAAACCAACCTTCTTCCTTTCCCTTTCAATTTTCATCTTCTCTGTCTCTTGCCCCCTGCATGTCTGTCTGTTCTCTAGTTGATTAATAAATAAATAACCTATATCTTCGCATCCATCTAGTAGACTTGCAATGGAAAAAAAAATCTAACAAAACCCCTTGCGTCTCTCTTCACCTGCAGCAGAAAGAGTCAAAGAGGTAAAGTTTACTGTTTATGCATTGTTAATTTTGTTCTCGCCTTCGTGTGCTTGTAAGTTTTACTTGTAACATTTGTTCCATTAGAGATCTCTGACCTCTTCTTCTTTTTCTATCTTCTTGCAGCTAGGGTTTTTACTTTTTTCTTCAAGTTTGCCCCCTTTTACCCGACTCTCTCTTTTCTGTTGATTTGTATTGATATCGATTTATTGATTTCTTTGTTTAACATTGTTAACTTCAATATGTATTGGATTGGTTTATCTTAATTGCTTTGATTTGTATTATCATTTTTTTTTATCTGTATTATCATTTTTTTTATCTGTATTATCAAATATCAATATCTTTTATCTTGATTGCTTTTCTGTTATATTAATTCTAGGCTGCTGGCAGTATGTTCAGGACTTTATTCTGTTTTATTCTGCATTCTGTTCAATTTTCATGTATGATCTGTTAAATGTTTAGTCCTGCTAAGTGCTAATAATTATATAAGATAGAGATTGCGTGAGAATCCATATGAGGGAGTGAAATAATTCAATAAAAATCTGATTAAGTTAATGGAACTGAGGCCTTGATTGAGTAAACTGTGTTGTATTAGCATGTGTAAATGCCATGGATTTTCAGGGTTTTGCTTGCTCTTTCTTTCATTTTTAGAATAGAAATTGGTCCATTACAGACTTTTTGCAATTAAAATTGGTCCATTACAGACTTTCAGGTCCATTACATGTATAATTTATAGTATGCAGGTTTTTTAGAATAAAGAGGTGATATATGCTTTTTTGCAATAATATGAACCTACATGGTGCTCAAATTCTGCTTGATTCTCAATTGTAGTCAGATGTTGATTTATGTTGTTGTTTTCTTAATTTCAGATGGATAATGGGGAAAATTCTATATCTAATGAGTTAAATCCTTCAAGTTCAGAACCAAATTCTTTGCCTATTCCAGTTCCAGTTACTACCTCTAGCACAAACAGCAACACTGAAGAAGGTAATCCACCCTCTAGATGTAATAAAAGAAAAACATCCCAAATTTGAGATCACTTTTAAAAACTAGATGGTAATGCTAAAACTCCTAGGGCTGCATGTAAGTATTGTGGAAAAGACTATGCATGTCATACTATACTTAATGGGACTAGTAACATGTGGAGTCATCTAGGTGTATGCAAAAAATTCCCTTTTATCATTGATCGAAAACAAAAAAACTCTAGTTTTAGAACCTAAGCCTAAAATAAAAGGGGGTGATAATAAAGAGGAAAATTTGGTGACTGTTAAGGCAGTGAGTTATAATTATGAAGAGTGTAGGAAAGCTTTTGGAAAAATGGTTACACTTGATGAGCTTCCTTTTAACTTTATAGAAAATCAAGGATTTAAATCATTTTGTAAAGTAATGCAGCCTAGATTTGATGTTTCTTCTCATTTGACGATTTGGAGAGATTGTTTG
The DNA here is from genome assembly GCA_015708895.1 of Populus ilicifolia. Lineage (NCBI taxonomy): Eukaryota > Viridiplantae > Streptophyta > Magnoliopsida > Malpighiales > Salicaceae > Populus > Populus ilicifolia. The sequence goes on along the minus strand of SRLM01000277.1, from coordinate 1,391,662 downwards.
AAAATTTATTTAGTAGAGAAGGAGAAATTAAAGAAAGCTCTTAAGGATCAACGTTTATGTTTAACAATTGATACTTAGACATCAATCCAAAATATTAATTATATGTGTTTGACTGCTCATTGGATTGATGAAGGTTGGAACTTGAATAAAAGAATTCTAAACTTTTATCAAGTTTCTAATCATAAAGGTGAAACCATTGGCCAAACGATTGAGAGTTGTTTATTGGAATAGGGAATTGATAAGATTTTAACAGTTACTATAGACAATGCAAGTTCAAATAATTTGACAATAAAATATCTGAAAAGAGTAATAATTGGGTGGGCAACTAATATATTGTCAAATGACTTCATACATGTTAGATGTTGTGCAGATATTGTTAATCTTATTGTCTGTGCGGGGTTGAAAGATATTGATGATTCAGTGGTTAAAATTAGGAATGCAGTAAGGTTTGTTAGATCTTCTCCTTCTAGACAACTTGTTTTTAATCAATGTGCGGAAAGGTTGAAAATTGGGAGTAAAAAATCTATTTGTTTGGATGTTGCAACTAGATGGAACTCTACATATATGATGCTAGATGCGGCTGTTAAATTTGATGTGCTTTTTTTGAGGTTAGAAGAAACCGATCCTAGGTATTTGAGTTACTTTGAGGTTGATTCACAAGGAAAACAAAAAAACTTAGGTCCTCCTACTTTAAAAGATTGGGAAAAGGCTAGATCTCTTGTTAAGTTCTTGAAATTATTTTACACGGTTACATTGAAATTTTCTGGCTCGTTGTATGTGACATCTAATTCTTTCTTTCATGAATTGATTTCTATGCACACAAGCATATCTCAACTTTGAAGAAGTGAAGATGTTTATGTAAGTAAAATGGCAAAGAATATGATGGCAAAATATAAAAAATATTGGGGGGATCAAGATGCACAAAACTTTTTGTTGTATGTGGCTGTTGTGTTAGATCCACGTTTCAAATTGAAGTATGTGAGATTTTATTTTGGAAGATTGTATGATGTTGAAGAGGCTGAAAATTTTACAATTAAGGTTAAAGATACTTTGCTAAGGTTGTTTGAGCATTACATGAATGTTGATGAGAATGTTGAGGTTGTTCATAGTGTTGGAACAAGTATAAATGAAAATGTTAATGTTGATTTAATGGTGGTAAATGATGATATGTTGGATGACTTGACTTCTCAATTCAATAAACATTTAGAGGAAGAGGGCAGTGTCCAAAAAAAAAAATAAGGTTGAGAGATATTTGGGTGATGATTGTGAGGATCCGAATGATTTTAAATTAGATATTTTGAGTTGGTGGAGGTGTAATGATACAAAATACAAGATTCTTTCTAAGGTGGCACAACACGTGTTAGTCATCCCGGTATCTACAGTTGTTTCTGAAGCAGCATTCAGTACTGACGGTCGTATATTAGATCCATTTCGAAACTCTTTATCTCCATCGACAGTGCAAGCACTTGTTTGTTGTCAGAATTGGTTAAGTTTAACATCAATTCCAATCAACATTAGAACCTTCATGGATTATATTGAAAATTCTGAGATGATTGAGTCAGGTAATTTCTCTTATAAATTTAAATATAGTTATTTTATAATATTGTTTATTTACATATGTTTAATCTAACATTTTAATTTATATTTTTGTAGAATTTGGTGAAAGTTTAAAAATCTCAACCGATTGTTTGTGAGTACCAAGTAGTATTGGTGGCTTGGTGCAATCTTGGAATATAATTGTTTTGGGTAATTAATTTACTTTACCTTGTTAATTTCCCTTAAAATTTTGCATACTTAATTATTTCAATAGTTGAACTCTAATATGTTCCTAATTTGCTATTGTTTTTTTATAGCATTATCCTTGCTGGAATTTTTGGATTCTGGTGTTGCTCGGGTTTTTTCATCAAAGTTCAAATTATGCCGGATGTTTATAATAATTTTTTGCTGGTTGTTAATGTATTTGCTTGTTAATGTTATCATGCATCTTGCATATTGCATTAATTTAGCACTTTAGGAAGTAAATTAAAAGTTAGTTAATTTACATATTTATAGAATTTTAATTAAAGTCTAAATTCATGTTCATATTTTAATTTACATTAAAAGTTAGTCAATTTACATTAAAAGTTAACCATGTGAATTACCTTAACATTATAAAACCGAACATCACTCTGCTTTAAATTTTAAAGTTTAATTTAATGTAAGGTAAAAACAAATTTCTTTAAAATGAATTTCTGCCTTTTGGGATATTTTATAATGAATAAAAGACTAAATCTTCCCAAACTGTAAGCCAATTTAAAGAAAAAACCAAAAACAACCCATGGGATTAGGTTTCCCGGTTTTTTTCTTAAAAAACCGGATTTAACCGAACCGGACCGGTTCGGTTTGAACTGGTTTCCGGTCCGGTCCGGTTATTTTTTTTACAACAATACAATAATTCGGTTCGGTTACTTTTTTTAGTCTAAACCGAACCGAACCGTACCGAACCGTGAACACCCCTAATTATAGTTGTTGTCGCACATGGTGCGATGTTTCGGCGAATAACATCCACTCTCAAGTATTGTATCTGTTTGTCTAGAAAGTATAGGGTGACAAGTAATTCTTGTCTTTTATCAATGAAAAGCAAGAATGACAATCGCCATCTAGTATAGTATTTTAGCCACTAAAAGCTCTAAATGGTTTCAAGGATTGGGCACGAGATTGATTGCGTAAAGGGATGGTATTAACACTTCAAATACATCCTACTTAACATAAGTTGCATTGTTTGATAAAAAAAACTAAGGTCTTATCCTATTTTCTAATTGTTGGTCATCTACGATTTAAGAAAAGTTCTCCTTGGTAAAGAGATCTTTATCTTATTTGATAAAACATAATTGTTCTAATAGCTATAATAGAACTACCCTTTTAATACCAGGAATATATTTTATGTATAAATTTTTAATCCCCAATACTAAAACAAAACAAAATATTATTTTTGGGTTTTTTTCAAATATTGACCTAGTTGTTATGACTTTAATAAACTATTTATTAAAGCCAAAATGCATGCTAGAACATATTTTTTAAAAACTTTTTTTGCATAAAAATACAATATGATTTTTTTAAAAGACTTGTCCATATGAATGAAAGCAAAAATATATTTTTATGTTTTATATTTTGTTTTGCAACATTTCAAAGAAAAATTGATATTTTAATACCTAATTTGTATATTTATAGAATAAAAACACAAATTGATATTAATAAAAGATTCATGAAAAAATCATAAATTTTTTAAATGATTTTTTTTGTCTTGGTCAGCACCGCTTGGCCAAGTAAATAGTGGAGGATCTCTCCACTGTTCACATGCAACATGAACAGTGGAGAACAAAGATAATGAAAAAGAAAAAGGAGAAGAAGAAGGGGGAATTTAACCTGCGGTGGTTGTTGTGGTGGCTCATGGTGTTGGGTGCAGTGGTGGTGGTGAATTGAGATATCAAACAATGGTTGTTGTTGGTTTTTATTTTTTTTTCCTTCTCCCCTACTGATTTTGGTTATCTATAGTCCTTCCTACTACTTTTTCGTTCTTCTTATTTTTTTTTTAGCAGTGGTGTTGTTACTGGTGGCAATGCTGCTGATGTGGCAACTGGGAAATGAGGGTGGCTGGTGTTTTTTTTCCTATATTTTCCTTGCCCTCTATTTCTTCCCTTCCTCATGTTCTTTCTTCTTTTCTCTGTTTTGTTTTGTTTACTCCTCTGTTTTTACTAGTGATGAAGTTGTAGTTGATAGTGGTTCAATGAGGTTCTCGTGGCGGTGATGAGGAAGGCATGCGATAACGATTCTTCTCTTTTTTACTCTGTTTTCTCTCTGTTATTGTCTTTGTATTTCAAAACAATTCATCTTTATTTTTTCATCCATTGCCTCTCTTCTTTCTCTATATTTCCACCCCCTTGAACTTCTCTCTTTCTATTGGTATTTATAGGGGAAAAAAGAAAAGAAAGTTACTGTCCTTGTCCAATCATGGCATAAGTGTAGTAAGATGGCCTGACGGCTGCTAGGTAGCCCACAGGGCTTGTCCCCTTTGTATTTTTATATGGCTGTAAATGAGGGGCATGGGTTTTGTTAGGGTTTGGGCAAGTAGGGAGAAAGAAAGAAAACAGGAAAAATATAGGGGAGCAAAACTTCTCATTTCCATGCCTTTATGTGTGCAAGGGAAGAAGGAGAATAATGCCATTCAAAATGGCACTGTTTCATTTCTTTTTTAAGGAATAACCCAAAAATAGGTTATAACAGTTGCCCCCTCTTTAAAATGCTTACAAAACAAAGACCTTGCTTAGTAAGTGTTGTAAAGATAAACTAAACTAAACTTTTAAAAATGATCTTCTTAAAATTTAGCTGATCTGAAACTCTATATTTATAACAATTCCCTTCAACTAGAAACTAATGATCAAAATTATTCACAACTTGCCTATTTTGAAATTTTAATTAAGTGATCTTCTAAATTTTATCTTAGGTTGGGTTAACCTAAAATCCCATCTAGTGATCTCTTTTAACCAAGATTAGAATTTATCTATATGTAACTTGGTTAACTAGAAATCTCCTATTTGGCGGCTCCCTTTAACTAAAGCTTAAATTCTATATGTGGTTGGGTTAACCTAAAATCCCTTATGGTGAAATTCTTATACAAAAACCATAATTTATGTGTAAAGTGGTCTTATTGTAATGGGTGATCTACCCAAGTGAAAAAAAAAAGTGAAGCAGTTTTATTATAATTGATAACCTACTCATATAGAAAAAGGAAAAAAGTGAAGAGTGAAAGATGGTATCATTGTAATGGGTGACCTACCCAGGAAGAAAATAGATAAAAAAAGGTAAAAAAACAGTCTATTTGTAATGGGTGACCTAGCCAAATGGAAGATGAAAGAGTGGTCTTATTATAATGGGTGACCTACCCTAGTGTAAGAATAATCTCATTGTAATAGGTAAACTACCTATAAAAAAATAATGGTCTCGTTATAATGAGAGACCTATCTAAAGGAAAAAAAAGGAAGAAGAGTTGTCTCATTATAATGGGTGATCTACCCAGGTGGAAAAAGGAAAAAAAAGTGAAAAAACAGTCTCTTTATAATGGGTGACCTAGCCAAATAAAAGATAAAAAAGTTGTCTCATTGTAATGAGTGACCTTCACTAGTATAAGAATAATCTCTTTGTAATAGGTGACCTACCTATAAAAAAAATGATGGTTTCATTATAATGGGAAACCTATTTAAAAGGAAAAAAAAATAGTGATCTCATTGTAATAAGTGACCTATCAAGATGAAAGAATGGTGTCATTATAATTATTGGCCTAAGTAGGTTAAAAAAAAATAAAAAATGTTCTCATTGTAATGGATGACCTATCCAAGTGGAAAAAGAAAATAATGGTCTCATTGTAACAGGTGACCTATCCAAGTGAAAGAATAGTCTCATTATAATGAATGACCTACCCAGGTAAAAAAAAACATGGAGAATGGTCTCATTATAATGGATGACCTACCTAAAAAAAATAAAGATCTCATTATAATAAGTGACCTACCCAAGTGGAAAAAAGGAAGTAGTGGTCTCATTGTAATTAGTGATTTATATATATGGAAGAATGGTCTTATTGTAATGGGTGACTTATCTAGGTAATAAAAACAAAAGGAATTATCTTTTTGTAATGGGTAACCTACATAGAAAAAATAATGGTTTCATTATAATTGGTGACCTACTTAAAGGGAAAAAAAAGGAAGAGTGGTCTCATTATAATGGGTGACCTACCCAAGTGGAAGAATGGTCTCATTATAATGGATGACGAACCCAGGGGAAAAAAATAGAAGACTAGTTTCATTGTAATGGGTGACCTACTCAAGTGAAAGAATGGTCTCATTATAATGGGTGATCTATTAAAGTAAAAAAAAACATGGAGAATGGTCTCATTATAATGGGTGACCTACCTAGAAAAAATAATGGTCTTATTGTAATGGGTAACCTACTTAAGAGGAAACAATGGAAGAGTTTTGGAGAGAAAGGAGGGCTTAAAGGAACACTTGAAAGGAGCTATGGTTAGAAAACATACTATTATACTTGAAATGAGGTGAGGGCTCAAAAGCACACTCGAAATGAGATAAGGTTATAAAACGCACTACCCAACAAAGTGAGGGCTCAAAAGTGCACTTGAGATGAGGTAGGGTTAGAAAACGCATAACCCAACAGATGAGCTTAAAGCTGCACTTGAAAGGAGATAGGGTCAGAAAACACACTACCTAAGAAGTGAGTACTCAAACGTAACAGATGAGGCTTAAAGTTGCACTTGAAAGGAGGTAAGGTCAGAAAAAACACTACCTAAGAAGTGAGTATTCAAAAGTGCACTCGAAAAGAGGTTAGGGCTCAAAGGCACACTGAAAGAAGGTAGGGTTAGAAAATACACCATCCAAAAGATGATGTGAAACATCAATCTATCAATAATGAAAGCAATGTATTATGATCAATATGCATGTATACTTACCTGAGAAATATAAGTCCTTATTTCTTCATAGAGTCTTCTTTCACTCAAAAGTTTGAGTCTTTGTAGCAAACTTCGATGGTCTTTTTGCTCTTGCTTACTCATGTCATATCTTGTAATCTTTACATCTAGGAAGGGCTTGATATCATCGTATTTCTTTGTTATCCAATGTCTATCTCAAAGGTTGTCAACCCTGCCCTACATTTCATTTTCTTAGAAAAAGAATGATGGAGCCAACCCTACAATATATGTTTAGATTACCCTCAGCTTGATCATACCCTAAAGTGTTCAAATTGGGTTTTCTTTAGGGATAAGGCTATATGAAGGAAGGTTTGACAAGGAGTTGTTTTCATGCAGAAATTTTAGAATTCCAAAGCTATTCCAAATACAAAAATCATTTTGATATTAGTTTAAAGCAAATTCATTCTAAAGAAATTTAAGCAATTCCTCTAGACAAGTTTTCATAAGTGATAAAAAACCTTTTATTTACTTTCGATGAAAATATAAAGTAATGTTTTGTTTGTCAAAATGGTTTAAATTTCAATTTGAGGGTTACAAAGAACTAATCTTTAAAGCATTCATTTTATTTGCATGAATAATAATTTGGTTTGCATGAGAAAGCATTGTCTACTGATCAAGATTGCTTGCCTTTGAACAAAAAGGGCTTGATTAGACATGTAATATAGGCTTTGGCTCTTGGTTATAAAGAAAAGGATATTTTTAAGCTCAAAAGATGTTAAGATATTTCAACACTAAGGATTACTAGTGTTTGTTTCTTAACCTTATATCATTTGAATTTATTTTCAAAATGGTTTATCGTGCCCTCTAGTGTTGGGCTTGGGCTCTTCATTTTTTTTTCTTTCTTTACTTGGTTAAGCATCATCATATCAGTTATTTTAGAAAGCTCAAATCTTTTGGTTCCTTTGGATTTTTCTTCATAGCGCCCCATTTTATTTGGGCATCTTTGATCATTGAGAATATTCTTTTATGCTCTCAGTTTTGCCACGACACTTTCGATCGTTGAGGTTTTTTATATATATCTTGCACTTGCCACCAAGTGTGGGGTGTGATCTTAACCACTATTATTTTTAAAAAACATTACTAAGCTTAAAAGGGGTCTGCAAACGATATATTTTAGTATCATAAAAGGATTATCAAAGAAGGTATTTTCTCATCTCAAACACATGCACTTATAATTGGTAAACATTGCTTTCTTACGAGTAAATAATTATTGGTGCAGTGGTTTCATAAGTAAATGTTGTGCTTAGTGTGTTATTTGCATGAAACAACAACAAAAATAAAGGTACATCATGAACACAGGAGAACACATGATCTTATTAACTAGAATAGTTCATTTGACATAGAAAGTCTTGTGGGATTTTGAGTCAAATTACTAATAAGATTAGAACCGGTTGAAATAAAAATGATCAAATAAAAGGTAATAATATGGTAGGCTTCATCCTCCCATTTTGGAAAATCTCCTCTTAGGTTAGCCTCCCCATAACAACTTTTGTAGAGGTCTCATTGACAATAAGGATGAAAACTATGGTCAAAATTTGAGTCTTTTAAAATTTATACTACTTTTTCGCACCCAACCTAGACCATCGGTGCTTTCAGATTTCCCAAACATTCCATCACTAGTGAATTTTTGATCCATCACTTCGAGCATGATTAAGTAGAGGGTTCATGTTCACATTATAAGTGTCTTCAAATGCTATCTACCTTGCCTTGACTAATTGCAAAAACGTTTTTTTGAAGGCGTTGCAATTATAGATATTATGTTCGGTAACGCCAACATGGTATTCATAAGTGAGCTTTGGCTTATATCAGTTAGGGTAAGGTGGTTGCACAAGCATTAGAGGTTTGGAAGCTACAAGTCCAATGATTAATAGCTTTTGGTACATCTTATTCAATGATAACGGTAATAAAAGTAGTTGTTCTTGGATCCTTTAGTAATTTTTAATTTGGTTTTTAAATTGAAAGTTTTAGGGCTTAGGTTTTTTAATGTTGAAAATTTCGGATGGAGTGTGGTATTTTTTAGAAGATTTTTTTCTACCCCTATAGTCATCTCCAACATGGTTGACCTCCTTCCTTTCAAAGCCTTTTTTCTTGGTAGAAGTAGAAATTCTACCACTCTTGATACCTTGTTTTATGTGCATAAACTACCACACTTTAGTGAATTGCTGGGCTGAACTACCCATCATATACTCATACTTTGAGCGTGTCAATAAATAAAGTGATCATCTCTCTATCTAGAAATGGGGAATTGACTTGAACAGTTAATTCTCACCATTTTTTAGCATATTTCCTTATGCTTTTTTTATCCTTTTTCTCTAGATTTGACAAACTAGTTCTGTCGGGAGCAATATCCAAGTTATACTTGTACTGGTTGACAAAAGCATCCACAATAGCTTTCCATCTATGGATCTTTATGTTGTCTAATCTTATATAATAGCTCAATGTTGCCCTACTTAAGTTATCCTAAAAAAAGTGCATTGGTAGATTTTTATCATGTACTACTTCTGTCATTTTATTATAGTAAGACTTGAAATGAGTCATGGGGCATTGTGTTCCACTATATCTGATGAACTTAGAAACAAAACTTTTTCGAGACAACTACATTTAAGACTAGACACATCTCTACTTCCTATACTAGATCATATAAGTCTACCCCTTTAATGACTTTAATTTTAGCTTCTAGTGCCTCTATCTTATCTTGATTAATGATATTAAATGACTTGGCCTAGTGGGACTCGTTAGCAAATGCATTCATGACTGTTGAGGCTGATGTAGGTATCACTGATTATACAAATACTAGATTATGTTGAGGCTTTTGACATGTTCACTCATTCTTTCTCCAAGCTGAAATGTTATTGGAGTCTGATTAAAGGTGACCAGTCAGTTACAAAGACCTTTACCAAAGGTAAGCTAGTGACGTGAGTCATGTTTATCTTTAGAGACTTAACTCTTCATGAAAATAGGCATCACGGTAAGCACGATGGTCATCTTTGATGTTTCTTGCTTGAAGTCGGGTGTTGTAGATTGAGGACCTGTATTTCAGCTTGATGTATGTTTGTTTGGATGCAAATATATGTATATAGGTATTAAGGAGCTCATACTCTAAGGACAAGTTTTGGCATACTATATGATGGGTAGACTTTTTACCTGGTCTCATATTTGTCTATTGATGATCTTTGTAAAGATAATATGGGGGTGTTGCAAGAAATAATTAAGGCATATATGTCCACCATTGCCAAGAAGGCACTCAGACATTGGTTGGGTGTCATACAGATCTGAACCTTGACCAATAGTTATAAGACAGATCGTTAATCCCTTACATAATTTATAAGCTTATGTGTACTTACTAAAAATTAAAGCGTGATGCCTGAGGTAATTATATATAATGCATAAACAAATATGTACAAAATTTTAAAGTGAGTACGAAAATGCATATTAATAGTAAATACACAAACTAAAAAATAAAATACAATGATTAGACAAAAACAAGGCTTAGTCCATAAGGTCCTTAGTGAAGTTGCAATTCTGTCGCACGTGGTGTGGTGTCATGATGAATAGCATCCAATCTCAAGTATTGTATCTGTCTATGTGGAAAATAGAAAAAGATAAGGAATTCTTGTCTTTTATAAGTATAAAGTGCGAATAAAAGTCGTTACTAATTATTTTGGTCACTAAAAACTCTAACATGTCTTAGAGATTGGGCACCTGGACTGATTCCATAAAGGGAATGTATTAGCACTATTAAGACGCCTTACCTAAGGTAAGTTGTATTGTTTGATAAAAAAAAAAGGTCTTATCATGTTTTCTAATTATTGGTCCCTTTACGATTTAAGAAAAGTCCTCCTCAATAAGGAGATCCTTATCTTATCAGGTAAAACTTAACCATTCTAATAGCTATAAAATAACTATATTTTTAATATCGAGAATATGTTTTACGTATAAATTTATAATCCCCAAAAATAAAACAAAACAAAAAGTTTTTTTGTTTTTTTTAAATATTGACCTAGTTCTCATGGCTTTAATAAACTGGTTATTAAAGCCAAAATACATGCTAAAACATATGTTTTTTAAGTTTTCTTTATGTGAAAATACAATATGATTTTTTTTAGAGACATGGTCGTATGTGTGAAAATAAAAACACATTTTTTGTTTTATATTTTTTTGTAATATTTTGAAGAAAAATGGATATTTTAATACCAAATTTGTATCTTTATAATATAAAAACACAAACCAATATTAATAAAAAATTAATAAAAAAATCATAAATTTTTTAAAAGATTTTTTTGGTTGGGCTAGCGTTGTCCGACGTATTAAATAGACAAGGATCTCTATACTATTTGCAATGTGAATAGTGGAGAGTGAATTAATTCACTCTCTACTATTCACGTAGAATGAGGAAGAAGAAAAAGAAAAAATAAGAGGGAAGCTGACCTACGGTGACTGCTGTGGTGGCTCATAGTGTTGGCGGCGTGGCAAACTAAGGTGGCTGCTATTGGTTTCTATTTTTTTTCTTCTCCCTGCTACTTTTCATTATCTCTACTCCTTCCCTCTACTTTTCTATTCTTCTCTTTTGTTCTCGGGTGGTGTTAGTGCTGTTGTAGTGGCGATTGGGAACTGAGGGTGATCAATGGTTCTTTTTTCTATGTTTTCTTTACCCTCTGTTTCTGCCCTCACCCTTGTTCTTTCTCCTTTCCTCTATTTTGTTTTAGTTTCTCCTTTATTTCTACTGGTGGTGGAGCTACTGTCGATAGTGGCTCAAGGAGGTTCTCATGGTGATGATGAGGAAGGTAGGCGATAACTATTCTTTTCTCTTTTACTTTATTTTCTCATCTCCATATCTCAAAACAATTTGTATTTATTTTTTCATCCTTTGCCTCTTTTCTTTCTCTTTATTTCTGCCCTCCTAAGCTCCTCTTTCTTTGTTGGTATTTATAGAGGGGAAAATAGAGCTACTGCCCCTGTCCAATCACAGCACAAGGGTAGAAGGGTGATTGGGCAACCACTCGGTAGCTACTTCAATGTTTATCCTCTCTCTATTTTTGTTTAGAGGTAGGTAAGGGATATGGGTTTTGTTAGGATTTAGGCAAGTGGGGAGAAAGAAAGAAAGCATGAAAAATATAGGAGAGCATAAATTCTACTTCCCATGCTTCTATGTATACAGGGGAAGAAAGAGAATAGTGTCATTCAAAACAACATTATCTTATTTTTTATTTTTTTTTAAACAACCAAAAAATTGGTTATCATAGCTATATGTTGAGCTTTCTTAATTAAATCTAAGTTGGCCCTCAACCTGTTATTATTTTTTCTATAAATAAGGGTAACACCCTGTAATTAGGATAATTTATTTCAATAGGAATAACAATTTTAGTCCTATATATTAAGAGAAAAGGTATCTTTCCTATTGAGATCTTTTAAGTGGTTTTGTATGTCGATAAAATCTCATCAAGCAATTCATTCCACTCTCTTTTATCTCTATTATATCTTTTTCTTTAAACCATTCAATAATAGTTTATTTGCTAGCTCAATTGTCTCTATTTTTTTTTTTTGAAACTAAGGAGAACTTATGCTTGATATTAAACCTCTAACACTATTTCCATATCTTTTAATTGTCAAATTAGGTGTTGTTATCCATAATTAACACATAGAAAAGCCTGAATCTATAAATGACATTTTTTACATAAAAAAGATAACTCTGCCAGTGGTTATATCTGTCAAGGCCTTTGCTTTGATCTATTTCATAAAATATCTCATAACCACTAAGATGAATTGCTTTTTTTCCAGATGCCATAGGAAATGAACATTGTATATCAATTCCTTACTAAGAGAAAGGCCAAAGAGACACGATGGTTGTTAACTTAGTTAATGGTTGAAGAGGAATTGGTGTAAATATTTGATATTTATCATATTTCTTAGTATTGATTATTGCATTGATCTCATTGAAAAAGGATCTTTCTAACGTAACATTACGCGCTAGGTACGTTTTGATCATCATGAATATATATATATATATATATATATATATGGAAGCATATAATAGTTGAGGTAGTCACAGGAAGGTCTAAAGCAACCTTGATTAGCATTTTTTCCCCTTAATCTCTATTAGATGATTCTTTACTAGAATCAACTTAAAGATATCCATGCCCATTTATATCAAAGCATCCTTTAGAATGGTATTCATAGCACTTCAATCATCAGCAAATCCTTTATGCATATTATAGTTAATGTAGGATAATAGTGATAACTAAGCATCTTCATAAGAAAATATCATTTCTTCCTCATCCTCAAGAGTAAATAAGTACTTGCTTCCCATAGATCTTTTTCTTTCCATTAGAATCTCTGGTAGTTGAAACTCCTCCCAACATCATATTTATTTTTTAGAGAGAAGCTTGAAAGTATCTGGTTTTTCTCCTGGTTTCTCATGGTGCTTTAGTTCTATTTTCATAAACTATCAGAGATAATCTTTAGCTATAAACCTCTTTATTTCCTTTATAAAGCATAGCATTTTATTGGAACTAATTATATATAGTTTTCTTTATATTAAGAAGACATTTATAAGGTAGAGCATATCATTGCTCCAGAAGAATTAATTACATACACCACTAATAAGTGTTTTTATCCTTATGGATTCTAGCAAATTTTTCATTTTTGACATTCTCATCAAATATTTTTAAGTCATGGTGCTCTCTCTTTCTTATTAAGTAATGTTAAAAAGTTTTGTGGAGTTTTTATTTATAGGTATATTGGTGTTAAAGTGAGCAATTAGTTTATGACACATGTCAACAAAGTTAATCATAAAGAATGGCTCTATATTGTGGCCTCAAAACTTGGGATGGCCCATAAAAAGTGATGGGGAGAATTTTACATATGATGTTAGTATATTGAATCACCAATTCAATATTGTTTTTAATATTTTAAATATGTTTTTTTGTTCAAATTCATCTTTATAATTAAATAATCTTTAACGAGATGTTTTTTAAACGTGTTTTAACAAAATCAATAGTCTCCTATATTATACGTGACATTTTTATTTTTGCCCTCATCAATGCTTTTTTTTCCAGTTTTGGACTATTAGGATGAGATTTTAATAACTAATAGGTTTATTGGTATTATGCTTACTTTCCTCCACTTTATTTTGCTTATTTTCTTCAATAAAATAGAGTTTTTTATGCAAAAAAGATGCGGGACTGAGTATGTTATTGAAAAGTTAGTGGTTGATGAATAGGAAAAGTTATTGGAGGTTGATCAGGATCGACGAAGATAATGGAAGGTTTAAGACTCTTCCACCTAGTATTTTTATGTTATCAACCATGAAAAATATCAAGTGATAAAAGGAATGGGAAAAAGTTTGGATAGAAATCAAACTAAGCTTTTTTAATAGATTTTTATAGATACCACTAATAAAATTAATGAAAAACTTCAATAAATTCCTCTAGGTTTTTCATTGCTAACAACGGGTTGTGCTATGTTAGTTTGGGGTCCCCCAAAAAAAATACCTTTATGATACTTGAGTTAGTTTTTTAACTATTTGATGTTTAAAGGATAACATGCAAAAATTATTTAATTTAAAAGATGAAAAAAAATGATGTTTTATTTGTATGTGCTCAAGAGATGAATCTTCCTAACGTCTCATCGGCTATTAGGTTTTATAGAAACTTGTTCCACAACTTACCTTTTTCAAGATAAAGGTCTGACTTGGAGTAACAAGGTTATTTCATAGCTCACCCAGCAAGGTGGTTGCACTGAAAATGTCCTTACTCGTGGAATAAAAAAGTAAACTTCATTGGTTTAGAAAATAGTGCTTTATGGTTGTTTTGTTCTTTCAATAAAAAGTGAGGGTTTAAATATTTTATTTATTTAATTGTATTATAAAATTTATTGTGTGTAGAGCATACTCAAATAAAATAATATAGGAAAATAGGTAAGAGAAAAAATATATTTAAAAAAACAAGAAAATTCTTCCCGCACTCGTCTAGGTTATATTCAAGCAAGCTCAGCCTTTCAGCCCGAGATTTTTTTTAAAATTTACACTTTGCATTCTCCTTTTCCATGTTAGAATTCATAGTATTTAATGATCAGTCTCAAATTTACACTTTGCATTCATGTTGATTATTGCATAAAGAAAGGAAAAATGTTTTGGGGAACCAAATCGATCCAAACAGCTAGCATATAAGCACAGTACATTTTATTAAAATTCAAGATATATCATACGAATAGCGAGGGAAAATTAGATGGATGGATGAAGAAAATCATTGTAGAAATACAGGAGTATTTTCTTTCAATATCATCTGCTCATGCCCCCACCAACAACTGGAGGTGCAACTGTAATTCCCCTGCTATGTCTATCCATGTTAGCCTGCCAACCTTCAAATTAAACACAGTCAAATGAGTACAATGGTATCAGCTAATAGGATTAATGTTAGTTCTTAAGTATTGTAAGAGAGGTAATTCGTACTTACCAATCCCCATATCAAAACCACGATTCCTGAGCTCTCTATACTCCTGACAAAGTGCACAAGGCTCACAGAAGAAGTGAACCAAGCAATCTACACAAGGAGCCTCTTCCAAGTCATATTGTCCTCTCAATCTTGACCGATAGAAGCACGAGTACAAGCATGACAAACCTGTAAAACCCAGCAGCATACCATAAACTGCACCACTTGCTGCACAAGCTGCATGAAAAGGCCAAAAAACAAATATTCTGTCACTTAAAAGGCAGCATTTTAACATGAGAAATTAACTAAATATACACAGGTTTGCGTTGGAGGACTTACATATTGAACCCTTATTGACTACCTCAGCAATTTGTCCAAAGGTAACACATGGACACATGCAAGTAACGAGACAATTTGCCGGGTCATCGCAACAATGGCAAAGACCAGTAGACCACCGTGTTGCGGTGGCGGTGGCGGTGGCGGTGGCTGAAGAGATACATGGAGGGTAAGGTTGTCTAGTAGAGATGTTCATTGAATACCCTTGGGGTGCATATTTTGGGTTGTCTTGATATATTGGAGGATGCATTTCTTCTAGTTGCTGTTGGCTCCAGTTATGTGAAGAGAGAACTAAGACTAAGAAACCTTATAGTTCTAAAAAGGAAGTCATTTTTTTTCTGATAGCTTAGGATAGTTTTATCACTCCTAGACATTACTTAAAGTTCCAAGATTAATTGCTGTCAATCTTTGACCAGATTTGGGTAGCCCAATCAAAGCAAATCCTAGTTGGGTTACAATTTTTCTTTCCTTTTCTTCACTACAAATCTCAAGTTCATATAATTTCTCCTCTAAGGAAACTGAAAAAAATCATGGCTTTCGGAAGAAAATCTGAAAGTTGGCTTGTGGTCGTGGGCTGTCGAGGCTGCTGGAATCTTTAGTAATTAACTAACATCAGAACGATTGGTGGTGGGGGATCATTATAAACTTCAAATTATTAACATTATAGGCTTCTTCTTTTTTATTGTACAGAGGAAACATGTTAATTAAAAGATAATTAGCATTTATAACAATTATCTAAAAAAAAAACAATAATTTTTTTTACCATAAATTCATAGCTGGTGCCTGGTGGAGGTGGAAATTAATGAGTGTGTATCTATTATCGATGCATATAAATTTCTTTCAAGAAGAAGGACCAACTTGTTTTTAGTTTAGTTTCTAAAGACTCTCCTCTACCCACGCAACCAAAGTCGCAACTTTCAAGTTCATGATATCTTCGAAAGAAGAGAGAGAAGGGGAGACAGAGAGGGGCAGCACTAGGCTTCATAGGGAGGCGGCAATGGCGGCCTACACAAATCATCACAGCTTACATGCTCGGCTTAAATCTGATTTTGTTTTTTAAAATATCAAATTAAGGTCATCATACTTGGATTTCACCTTTCTCAATTCCTTTCGTTTCGCCTTGCCATTTATTTTTTCCTTATTGAGTAATACTCTTATACTCATTTATTTTACTTCTATTACATTCCATAAGACAAAGACATAATATTGCAATTGATTAATTACGATAAAAGAGCAAAAATTATTATCGAGTCTTCTGTTGGATAACTCAAAATTAATATAAAGGGGACATGTATTTTACTCCATTATTGGCTATAATAGTTTTGAGAAGTGTTATTAAACTTGATTTAGTTTCACTGGTTGAATTAGAATTTGTTTATCTAAAACTTAGTTTAAATTAAATTTTTTTAATCAATTTAAACATTTATCAAATCAAACTTGGATGATTTAGTAGGTCATCATGCGCCATTTAATCAAACCTGAGAGAGACCCAACCAAGTTAATTTTAAGAATTTAATGTCTATTTTTTATCTAAACAATGTTATGTTAGTGTTTTCTTTTCTTTTTTTTTGTCCAAAACAGTATTATTTTATTTTAAGAAAACCATTATGTCTGTGTATTGAGTTTTCATAATGGCTTTATTTTTCTATAAATAAATTCAAAAAAAAAAACATGTCTTCAAATATGACAAGAAAGAGAAACAAAAAAGAACGGGGAAGAACAAGCATCATTTTGAAGAAGAAGAAGAAATGGCTGAGAAGGTAGGGCTGCTTTTTGTCCAACTCCGCAACATTTATGTGCTTGTTATTAAAAGTGCATGTCGTTTTCTTTTCTGTCTTATTTTTCTATCAATTAGAATGAGGGCAGAGGGCACACGCCATGGAAGAACAAGATGACATTCTCCGACGTCTTTAATTATTTTATTGTAATGCATGCCAATATGAGCGTGCAACTTCGCTGATGTCAATTATTGTATGCTTATGTACGAGCGTTATGCCTCATTTTACTTTATATCTGGAAGTATTTCTTCCGTATGAATTTTGGAGCTAAAATTTAAAATATATTATTTTGTAAATAGAGTCAGTAACAAATCTCGACTAACTGAGACCTTTAATTAACTCTTTATTATATTATATAGAAAACTATTAAAATTATCATGATTTTATTCTTTCTGGTCCATAAAAAATTATTCGATACTACAACTAGCTTCTTCTTTTTTTAATCCATATCGAGGTGCCTTCTTTGACTCTAGATTCTTCAACATTTCTCGTTCATCACATGTATCAAAATGAGCCTTCCTTGGCATTTTGCACACTATGTTATACTATTAGTTAACGATCATCGATCTGACCAGGTAGAGAACATGTATTTCACTACGAGAATAAAGTTGTGAGCTTGAGTTCTAAGTACCATGAAAATTAAGAAAAGATGCAACCAAAACTAAAGAAATGGAAAGGAAAGAATATATTCGGTGCTCCACTACAACACACTCGATCATAATTATCTCCTCTCTTTTTTTCGGGTGAAGCAATTATCTCCTTTTATGTGCTCGTAATTCTCAAGCAGAACAGCTAGCCACAACATAGTGCCATAGCAAACAGTACTCCATATTCCAAAAACAACATGGCCATAATGTGTTGTTTTCAGGTGAATCCCAACCGTGAAATGACGGTGGAAGATTTCAAAGCCTGGCTTCGTCAGTTTGAAATGGACAACGATGGACGTGTTAGCCATGAAGAGCTAAAAGAGGCTATTCAAAGCTTGAGGGTTTGGTTTCCTTGGTGGAAGGCTCGGCAGGTCATGAAGGTAGCTGATACCAATCATAATGGTCAAATAGAAGGTGCAGAAGAAATCGAGAAGCTTGTGAACTATGCTCAACAACATTTGCACATGAAAATTCATCGAAGCCATGGTAGGTGGTGAAGGTGTGTATTTGTCTCTTTGTGCTTGTGCAATTAATGATTAATAATTCGTGATTCTCCCATGGAATGGTCAGCTTCCATTAATTTGTGGTTGTGTTTTTTCCTTCTGTTCTTCACACCATTTGTCTTTGATGGATGTATGCTAGTCCTTCACGAGGTGACAAGTTAGTCTGTTAATGGGGTTTAAAACGGCATGTTATTCACAACCAGAGGACAAGGAACACTGGCCAAGTTTCTTTCCCCGATGGAATAATGATGGCATGCCGATCTGTGCAAGTTCACCATGTTTGAACTTTGTTCTTGAACAACATTTGCGTGGAATAATTATTTCTTTTGATGCCCATTATAAAATAAAAATAAAAAAAGAATTCCTGTTTCGATGTCATGTAATTTAACGTTTTCATTAACTCTTCGGAGAAATCAATTTTACTACGTAATTGCTCTTAGTGGAGATGGCATTATCTCTGAGATTCCTGTGATCAGGTTACGCTTCTCAATACCAGGTCCAGCCTTTTGATATCCTCAGGCCTAACCATCATAAGCCCAAATTGAGAAATCATCTGGTAAGACATCGTAACCTTCGAATCCTTATCTATACCACCTCACCTTTCCCAGAACGCACGCATAAAAGAATGGAAGGATAAGATTTTTTCGAGAGAGAGAGAAACGTAGAAGGTTACGGATCATTAACGAAAAAATTAAAAACTAAAACCGAAAGGTGTGGTGTTTTTCTTATATATCAAGTATTTGTAATCCCTTTTACAATTTATTATTGATTATTATAGTATTTTTGTTTTAGTCATCAAACATTTTTTTCCTCCTCGATTGGATTTATTATGGCCAAAATAATAGCCAGTTACTTTTTTATTTATTAAGAAATAACAAGATTAAAAAAATATAATCAAAATGAAATAGGTTGGGTAACCAGTATTTTAATCCCTCATTTGAAAGACAAAAAAGAAAAAAAAATAGTTGGTTCTTAACCGTAAAAAAATTAATTTCAAAATCAATATGATTTGGACTTATAACTAGGTTTATATTATATTTTTAGGAATTTTTTAGGTCATTTCATTAATTTTTTATCTAAAACCGAGCTCATGGATTATACCTAATTTCTTAGATTTTTTTTCTAAGGATTTTTTTTATCACTTAGCTTAAAGAATTTTTTTTTTTGTTATAAAGTTATTTAATCTAAGTTTTTCATTATTTTTTTTAACTTCTTTCCTCAACAATAAATTGGTTGAGAAACAACCTTTATATTTTATTTTTATTTTTTTATGAGGTAATTTTATTTTTATAATTTATGTTACGAGTTTGATAAATTTACTTAGATTTACTAAAGTTATTTTTTATAATTTTTTTTAAATTATTTTTATTTTTTTATTTTTTTATTAGAATTATATTTTTTAATTTATTTTAATTTTTTTATAATGTTATCATATTTTTATGACTCATATTGTAAATTTTATAAATTTATCAGAATTTATCTTAGTCAATCTAATATATTATTATTTAATATTTAAAAATTAAATCATTAAATATATATTATATTTTAAATTTATGATTTTTTTTTCTAAACAAACACGTTAAGAATATCATTAGATTTCTTTACTATTATAGCAAGTGACTCGTTCATCAACGATATACCAAGGGCAAGGGAATGGATGAATAGAATTTGCGTTGCCATCAGATAGGAGAATAAAGCAATGTCCACACGTACACTTCCGCACGCTATACAAGGTTAGAGCAGCTCCAACGGACAAGGCATACGAAGAGTTAAAAATGTTTTGCCTATTTAATTGTTTCTGTTCATGTTCTAACGGGCAAGCTAAACAAATAGTCATTTTGACTATTTGTTTTGTTAACAGCCATTTCTACATTTAACTGTAGAAATGACTATTTTTATAGCCGTTGGCTAATAAGTTTTTTAAAAAATATAGAATAAATCTTCTATAAATACATGAAGAAAAAATTTGTAGTTTTAAATTTTTGTATTGTGCCTCATCCTTCTCTCAAATTTAAAAAAAAAAAAAAAAANAACAAGAATCAATTATTCTCCGATTAATTATTAACATCGGTTGTGTTAATTAGCTGAAATTAAAAGGTATGCTTGTTTAAAAGTTTTTTTATTTTTTTATATCTCTTTATTTTTTAGACCTTTTGTTGTTAATTTAATATTTGTGATGAGTTTTATTTCTTTATTCTTTAATGTTTTTAATATGGATTAAGAAAGACAATTTATATTTATGTTGTTATCTTTGATAAAATTGAGAGGAATTAATAATGGTAGTTGATATTGATAAAAAGATTGAGTTACATATTTAAAATTTATTTTTTATTGTATGTCTTAATTTGAGGTCAATTAGCTTTTGTCCTTTTGAAAATGCAATTAAACTAGTATATCGATTCTATTTTAGTTCCAAAAATGGTCAAATTATTATTAAAACAAGTAGGAGGCAATGCTTATTATTAATTCACATGTATGAAAACTACAAAATTATTAGACATTGAATGTGAGCTTTTTTTATACTCTCTTGTAAAGTTTTAACTTGAGTTTTTTTTTAATGTAGATGGATTCAAATTTTCCAAGCTCTTTTACCAACTTTCTTATGAGTTAGTCAGAAGATATTCTCTCTCAACCAAGTGATTCTAATCAATTAATTGATGACTTAACATGCTCGAATTTAAATGTCCATTCAGCAAAAAAATCACAAAGAAGTAAAAATTTCTCACCAGAGGAGGATTGTTTACTCGTCTCTGCATGGCTAAATACAAGCAAGGATCCAATTACAGGAGTTGAACAACAAACAAAACAGTTTTGGGCTCGTGTACATGCTTGCTTTGTAGATAATGGAGGAAACTTGAATAATTGTTCATAAATAAGTATCTCAAGTAGATGGCAAGAAATAAATAGAGAAGTCGGTAAATTCGTTGGATTTGTTACTCAAATTGAAAATCGTCAGCAAAGTGGAATGACTGAAGAATCAAGGGTAAGTTTATATTCATTTTTATGTTAAATTGTTTAACATATATTTTAATATTATTTAATTAATTTATTTTTTTACCAAATTAATGATGCTCGGCAAATGTATGCTTCTTGCGTTGGCAAACGATTTCAACTAGAACATTGCTGGGTGATTTTTAATTAACTTTGACTGATTTATTGTAATGTAATGTATTTTTAATTAAATATGTAGAAAATTCTTGGTTATTTTAAATATATTGTTATGAAATTGATATCAATTCATAATACTTTTTTAAAGTTCCTCTAACATTTAACAATAACAAGTAGGATTAATTAACTTAAAAGATAACAAACATAATGAAAAAAAAACATAAAAAAACCTGAAAATTATGATAACATAAGAAGTTAAAATCTAAAGATTCTACTCGTTGCCATATTGTTCCCACAAATGTTCAATCAAATCTTCTTGTAGTTGAGAGCTAGTAGCTCTATCCCTAATTCGATTATGAGTTTGAAGAAAATCATGTAGTTCTGGTATTTCACAATGTGACACTGATGTAAAGGAATTGACTTCATGTTCATCGTCAAATCCAAGGTTCATTGCTCCTTCATCCTCAATAATCATATTATGCAAGCTTTCATAATATATGCAAGCGTTTCTTCATCCCAGTATCGAACAGGTCCACGTACAATTGCAAAACGAGATTGGAGCACCCCAAATGCCCGCTCCACATCTTTTCTTGCAGACTCTTACTTGCTTGCAAAATATTTTCTCTTTGCTCCTAATGGTCTTGGGATTGTCTTAACAAAGGTTGACCAATTAGGATAAATCCCATCTGTTAAATAGTATCCCATTGTATATTCATGCCCATTAATTGTATAATTGACAGGAGCAGTACGACCTTCAGCAAGTGCAGCAAAAATAGGTGACCGATCAAGAACATTAATATCATTTAATGATCCAGACATTCCAAAAAAGGCATGCCATATCCAAAGATCTTGTGAAGTCACTGCCTCTAGAATTATAGTTGGTTCATGACCAGTATACATCCTATGCCATGCAATTGGGCATTTCTCCCATTTCCAATGCATACAGTCAATGCTCCCTAACATCCCTGGAAACCCACGCTGCTCTCCAATTGATAATAATCGACAAATATCAGCCTCGTTTGGTGCCCTTAGATACCAATCACCAAAAACTTCTACGATTGCTTTGACGAAAGCTCTAAGACTTTCTATTGCAGTGGTTTCTCCAATTCGAAGATATTCATCAGTAAGATCTGCAGGAATACCATATACAAGTATTCTGTGAGCTGCAGTTATCTTTTGAAGGCAAGATAAACCAAGAACACCAAGAGCATCTGTCCTTTGTTTGAAATATGAATTATGAGCTTCCACTGCATTTGCGATCCGAAGAAAAAGACGACGACTCATCCTAAATCTTCTTCGAAATTGACTTTCGGTGAATTTAGGATTTTCTGCAAAATAATCATTATATAACCTTAACTCACCTTCCTTTCTATTACGATTGACAATGTTGTGACCAGGAATAGAGCCACGATACCTTGTTCTCCGTCCTTGAATATTCGATTCTTCTTCAGCAACTACAGCAGTAGCAACTTGAAAAGCCAACACAGGAGTGTCATCATCAAAATCAAAAGCATCATAAAAATTAAAATTAGAATGATTCATGATGAATTTTAATGAAATATAACAAAGATTGGAGAGAAGAAAATGATGAGAAAAAATGTTAAGATGTATGAGAATATTTATAGATGGACTATTTTTTCAAATTGTAAAATCTTAGAATGTTGGCGGTAAGTTTTTTTAAATTTGAAATTTTAAAATTTAAAATATTGACGGTTATTTTTTCAAAATTTAAAATTTCAAAATTTAAAATATTGGCGCTTATTTTTTCAAAATTTAAAATTTCAAAATTTAATGTTGGCGGTTATCTTGGTGCTGATTTTTTCAAAGTTTGAATTTGAATTTACTTTTTAAAAATTAAAATTTTAACAATAACATATAAAACTTAAAATTAAAAATATTGATATAAATAAATTTTAAATTATATTTTTTAACTTTTATATTACTTCATTAATTTTATAAATTATTCATATTAATTATGTAATTAATAACATCATAATTATATTATATATAAAATATTTAAATTAGTTATATAATTATATTAAAATTAATTTAACATAAAATATATTAAAATATAAATGGCTTTTCTATATAGCTTTTACCATTGGAATGCATATCAATAAAAAAGCTATATCTATATTATTTATAAAGCCATATTATCAATATAGCTCTTCTAAAAAGCATCTCCCGTTGGAGATGCTCTTAGATATATTCGTGAAACACTCTAGTAAATTAATAAAATAATTTTTATTTTAAGTAAACTGTTTACTCCTATAATTTATTTTTTCTCAAATCCAACATTTGGAAATCCGAAAAAGAAAAAAAATCAAATGTACGAACGACGCTTCGAAATTAGGTTGGTCCTCAATAAAAACCATAGGCATTGATTGCTCCTATAATTCTTTCTTAATATCCGATTTTGAATCCCTATACTTTACATTATTTTGTGATTTAGTCCTTTCACTAATTGCTTGTTTCCTAAAATACCCTTTAGTTCTACTAAAAATTTCCAACATCAACCGCTACAAACAACACCAAAAAAGCATTTAAAAGGGTCAGCTCGGAATCTGAGAAAGATCTGATGGTCAGCTGTCCTTAAGCGACCGAAAAATAATCTCCGAAACCAGAAGTCCCAGCCTACAAGGGCACAAGAAAGAGAGGCACCTAGCTATAAACTACTCGTGGTCTGATTTAAGAGGTTTGACTGGTCTTCACTCAAGGCATCGGTCCGTGGGGATCCCGACACGTGGCAGATCCGAATTCGTTGGAGGGATTGCAAAGGGTTTTAACCATGTGAGTGACAACCATGTCCTTTGGGTACAAGTTAAATTAAAGAGACTACAATATTGAAGTCCAGGCCTTCTTTTTATTCTTCCTGGCCTGGCCAGGCCTGCGCTGCACATGTTACTAAGACCTATCCCAGTGCCCAGTGGTACAAAATGTCTCAGTGTACTTGCTGTCTTATTATCTTTATCTGTCTTCACGATGCCACTCCCCTACTTGGAGACCTCTCCTTTCCATTTCTATGGCATCTCTTGAGAGCCGGCTCTATCGTATTTCTTAAGAAAATTTAGTTCTTTTTTTATTTTAAAAAAATCAAATTCCCGAGTAGTTGATCGCCAAATTTGTTTAATTTAATCAGATCCCATATAAGAGGCGAAATCTCCAAATCCAAGAGTTGAATTTGTTGATTCCAGGCTTTGCCAACTATTTTTTTTCTATTTAATTATTAGATACTCAAAATATCTCTGCCTTTCATGTTGCCACTACATTTTCAGGACAAGTACTACTGGTCGGACGACTCTGCTTGTTGTTTAATTTTTATTTTTTTAATATATAGAAAAAAGAAATTCAACAGCGAACAGACTAGCCCAGAGGCCCAAGAGTACTTGTCCAGAAGCAAAGGCAACTGACCGTATCCTTTCTTGCCTGTGGTTGCATGTGTAATGTGCCCCATTATTTCACAGAAGTTACAAGAACTACCAAGCAACAGGAGAGGCTAGGTCTGGTAACTACATTAATGTCCATAAATATCAGCTCAAGTTTGGTGGAGGTGGAGAACTTTACTCGTGATCCATCGGTCATATATCAACTTCAATATCCATAAATTAAATATTCAATAAAATAATATATCAGAATTATTTCTTTAACATGGTATTAAATGATATGAAAATATCTGATGTAACATAATGTAAATCCTTAATGCCGTGAATTGCAAAACAGGTTCAAAGTATCATGGATCGATAAAACAAATTAAACAAAGTGATTGAGAGCTGGGATTAGGGTTCAGGATAGTTAAATTAAACCTGGACGGGTGTAATTAACTAAACAAAGATAATCACTAGCTGGATTATATGCTTCATGGCTGCCACTTAGGTAGTTCCTAATTACCAATAATTAATTAGACCCCCAGTAGCTAGTTGTGTAGTGTTTGATTTACGAGATTTTCATATTGTTTCTAGATCAATATTTTTTTGAAGCAAAGGGGCTAAAGGGAGCTGATGATCACGTGGTCCCTTGACGGGTCGGTGTCGATGGCCAGCTCATTCACTGCCTATTTTCTTACAAGTCAAAGCTGGTCAAATTATCCAATGCATGCCACCCCAGCCCTTCTGGACTGCTCTATCGCTGTGCGCCCCTATTTCCATGCCTCTCTCACTTGGCTAAAACCAACCAGATAGAGCAGCATTTACGCCCTTATCTCTTAAACAAAGAAAACTGTAGCACTGTCTGCCAGCAATGGATACCAGCCATCTCCCTAAATCTGGCTACATGATAGCTTATTTTATCACAGCTCTCCATCATCTGTATCATTTACTCACTGTCCAGGCCATAAATGATTCTTATCTTTGCCTGTCTCCACATGCATGCATGCTCTTCTTTTGAAATTGTGCATGTATACAAGATTTTTGATGAGCTAGAAAAACGTGCCATCATGCATTGATGGCAAGAACATTGCTAAGTTGGTAAGAAAATAGATAAAAAGAAAATCATTTCAATAAGATTTAAATCGGTAATCCTGTTTCCCCGCTCTCACCTCTTAATTAGCGTTATTATTATTATTATTATTATTATTATTATTGGTGATTGGAGTTAATGATGCATTTGTTAACGTTCAAACAAATTAATTATTAATCCTACATAAATGAGTGCTTTTGCCATTACCAGTAGCTTGAGAATATTGTGAGACATGTAACCCACCAATGATCATCACTTAATTGTTAATGTAATTCCCAAATTACTTCTAGTTGTTGGTTTGTCATCATCATTCACGAATAGGATCTTCCTGGATTTCTATTTTGGCCACATTGATAAAGAAAATGCGGGCTTAAATTTTAAAATCTTTTTTACAAATGTTCGTAAAAAAGAACACCTATCTATAAATCTCATTCTCAATGCAAAGAAACTTCGAGAGAAGTAATATTCAAACATTAATTATTATTTTTTAAAAAAAAAACATGCATTAAAGCCTACTGGTTGGCTCCTCCTATGAAGAGACTGCGTACTATTTTATTCACTGGCCAGTTTATTGTCTTCGAAAATGGTAGAAGAGAAGAGTTTCTTTGGTAGCTTCACCCACACGGGCCACATTCGAGGAAAACAGTAAAAAATACGAGATTGTATATAGAGCTTCGAAACTGGTCATCATTGAATACCAATTAACATGTCATGACAAAAAAAAATCACATCATGGATTCATGGTCATGCCATGCATGGATTCAAAAGTAAAAAAACATATTACATGTTCTAACCTTCTAGCTGGCCACCTCCCTCTCCCTGACTCCCTGCCTCCTTAGATATAAAAATACAAACACTACTGGGTGGGTTGTAACAGTGTGTGAGGGTCCCCTATAGAATTTATTAGGGCTAAATATTTTTCTTTCTCATTTTCCATGTTGTTTTGAAATCCCATGGCATGTTTAGACATGTACAACTCCGAGCACAAAGGTTATTGCCCTCCCATGAGCCCTAGAATCTCCTTTTCTAATGATTTTGTTGATTCCCAACAGATTATGAAGCAAGAAAGGAGCTCAGGAGAGACCCCAGTGTCCACTGACTTTGAATTCTCAGTGACAAACTACTCTATGATGAGTGCTGATGAGCTTTTCTTCAAAGGCAGGCTCTTGCCATTCAAAAATAATGGCAGCAACCAATTGCAAAGGACTATTAGAGATGAACTTCTTGTTCACGATGATGAGGATGATGAAGTTTCACCGAGGCCACCTAAAGGTTCTACAAGGTGGAAAGGGCTCCTGGGCCTAAAGAGAAGCCACATTGGTTCCAAGAAAGTTGATAAGAGTGAAGGGTCTCTGGAGAGATCAGTTGGTGAAAGTATAAGGTCCGGTTTTATCCATGAGGAAGTGCAACATAGCAAGAGTTCACAGGTTAGAACAAACATATATATATATATATATATATATATATATAAAGGAAACTAGCTTGCAATTACCCATTTTCATTTTTCATTTCAAAATTCTGAAAAAAAAGAATTTTGTTTAGGGTTTATCCTGATTTAACTTTGTGTTATAACTGCAGGAGATTGTGAGTGAAGGAGGATCCAGTTGCAGAGAAGTGGAGATTGGAATATAGTGAGTGATCTGTACTTTGTTTAGAGTGGAATGACTTTAATTTTTTGGAAGAGGAAGATGATGGTGATTTTCTTCTATTTTTAGCAGGAGGTTTGGAAAAACTTTTAGAGATCTTAATTTGTGTTAGTTTGGTCGGTTATCAAACTTTGATTGACCTTAATTTCTCCTTCTTTTTTTGAGCTCTGCTGTCCTTATCATCTCCTACAAGTCCGTGTTTTGGCTGTTTTCTTGTACAAAATGTTTGCAGTTGAAATATTGCAAGAATTCCTCTTGTCCTCGTCTTCACCACTCCATCTCATCGATAGATCCGTCTGGATTCACAAAAATATATAAACACCGAGAATATTTACTATCTCGTTATTCTTCTTGGGTTTTTCTAACTTCTGCATTGAAGAAAAAAGAAGAAGAAGCATTCATTTTAATTTTTATAATTAGTAGAAATTAAAATTGTACCGTCTCTTCAGAATTCATGTCAATGATGGAGTTCAAACTTTCTTTTTCATTCTTGATATACTATGGAAATGGAGTTCGGCACATGGAACCCAATTACATCAGAAAACAATATTTCTATTTCATCATGTTCTATCCTAATTTGTCTTCACTTGACTCCTTGTCCAAACAAAAGAGACTTCAGAAGATTTATTATATATTTTGTACTTTTCTTCTCTCTTAGGATCTCGTTAAATCTCAATGTAGGTCTTTTTTGGTTATAAATCAGGGCTAAAGCCCAAAATTAAATTAAACGAGGGAATACCATTCCATTCAAGTCGTAGTATAAAAACTAATACAAGCCCTCTAAAGGGGCATTAATAATTGAATCCTTTATAAAAAGTAGATGCTTGGAAAGCTAAAAGTTAGCAAGTTAATCAATAACAGCATTGGCCTCTCTATACAAATGTTATGCTTGAACTACCTAATCTCTACTTAGAGCTTCACTAGCTCTGTTACTCAAATGAAAGTTAGAATCATCTTTCAGGAATTGTTTTAAGGGTAAACCCACCACAACTAAAACTAAAAAATCAGATTTCAAAATAATAAAACCCAAAGACCAAGTTAACTTTATCTCTATAATTTTGACCATAACTCAACACGAACTAAAGTATAAATCCCCGTATTAATAGCAAAACTTCTAATCCAATAGCCCATGCAATTCTTAATTAATCCTCCCACCGCTACTAAATCTAAGTTGTTTTTACTATATCTATCTATATTTAATTTCATCCAATCTCGAGAGAGGTATTTTCATTCCACAACGTTCATCTTCTTAAGAGTTAAAGTATTAAGCTCTTCATGAAATCCAATTCCCATTATGTCTTTGGTTAAACCCTAAATAGCCATTAAAGAATGGCCTGCTAGTTCTAGGATCTCCCTAAAATTGCAATAATTCTTGTACTTTCAAAGAAACTATAAAGTAACACCAAACAAGATTGAGCAGCACTAACCTTTTTTCATGTTAATTATGCTTCACAAGTTAGACAACAATCATACATGTAAATTTGTAGCAAAAAAACTTTAAGTATAATGTGGATTCAAGATTTTTAGCCATATTTTCTAAGCCCATTTGTAGTCACTTAACACTTGCAAAATAGTCTTAATATCACCATTACCACAATGACAATTAGGGGAACCACTCATATATCTTTTATGATCTAATTCTTTCAGGACCTCTCCATCTCCAAATAAAATGCCATAAAGGCTTTAAATGGGTTTGATTATAACAATAGTTGATAAGAGAAAAATAAGGTGATTTAATAATGAACTCACCATTCATGGAAAGGCTCTAAGTGAGCTAGTCCTCATTCAGCTCCTTATTTGGAGGGGGATAGCTAGCTAGAGCCATCATAATATTCATTGGAAAAAGGTGCACAAAAACATCTCATCTCCACTTATTATTGTTGGAAACCATTCCTACCACCGACTTGTTGAGCAATTCCTTAAATAGATCCTGAGTCGTATATCTAGCAAGAGAACCAAAGTTATCTAACCATTCATCCTCCCAAAACTTGATGTTTTCTCCATTGCCAATAGCTCAAGAAATGCCTTTAATCACATGAGACCATTCCTTGCAGATCGCTTTCCAAAGAGGAGAATCTTTTTGCTTAGCTTGTACTTTAGGAATGTTATCACTAGATCTCATATACTTATTTCTGAGAACTAAAGCCCATATAATAGTATTGTTGTTAATGATACACCAACCTAATTTCATTATGAAAGCTCAGTTCATAGAATGCATTCTTCTCAGCCCTAGACCTCTCTCATCTCTTGGTTAGCAAAGAGTTTTTCAGTTAATAAGATGAGTTCTTCTAGCCTCAATGTTGTCCTACCAAATAAATCCTCAGTAGATTTTTTCAATTTCAAAGCAAAGTGATTTAGGTAATAAGCTGGATTGCATGGAATATAAGGGAACAATAAACAGAATTGACTTACACAAAGTGATTCTACCAACAAGAGACAATTATTTAGAGTTCTACGTCATTAATTTTTTATGCAAACTCTTTATAATTTAATCATATGTTTGCTTGGTAATGCGTTGATGAAGAAAGACCCTCAAATATTTGCCCAAGCCTTGCGTAATAGCAAAGCCACTCTTGTAACTATGCGATCTAATAGTAGAATAAGAATCATCTTTAAAGAAAAACATCTTGGTCTTTTTGACACTTACCTGTTGACTAGAGGCAGAACAAACAGATTAAGACATTCCATAATTTTATCCAATTGTCCCTCACTTGCTTCTGTAAATAGAAGCATATCATCTGCAAAGCATAAATGAAAAATTTTTGGACCTTCCCTACCAATTTGAAATGGTTTCCAATTACCCATGCTAATTTTTCTATGAATTAATTGAGACAAGTGCTCCATACACAACATAAAAAAATAAGAAGATAAAGGGTCCTCTTGACAAATTCCTCTAATATGGAGGAATTTTTCAAGACTCTCATTCCACAAGACGTTTATCATAATGAGATCCACTGTGCTTCTTAGAATTCCTGTTAATATAAAAGTGTCTCTAATAAAATCCTAATAGAGCCTATTATAAGCCTTTTCCATATCTACTTTAATAGCCATCACCCTTTTTTTTCTTTTTAAATTATGTATAGAGTGGATAATTTCCTATGTTACTTAATATTATCAACAATTTGCCTACCAAGAACAAAGCTACTTTGGTTCATAGAAACAAGCTTATGCATAAGTGACTTTAACCTGTTAACTAAAACTTTTGTAAGGGTTTTGTAAATTATATTACGTAACCCTATTGACCTGAACTGGTGGATATATTCAGGTTTTGGAACTTTGGGAATGAGCACCAAGTATGAATGATTTACCTTCACAACCTCCTATTTGTTGTCAAAAACTTCCCTAATGAACCTACATAGATTACCTCCCCAACACTGTATTAGGTTTAGAAGAAATAAGGTTGGAAAACATTAGGGTCAGGAGCTTTAATTAAAAGGTTTCATATTAAAGACAACCTTGTAAATCTCCTCATCTGAAGCCTTTTTAAAAAGATCAATAATTCGTACTTAAAAGTGCATTTTTATCAAGATTTTATATCATCATTTTGCACTTGAAGTATCAATAACTCCTTGACTATAACATATTTGATAATAACATATCTAATAATATAAGATACCTTTTATTTATAGTAAATATTCATTTTAAATACAAGCATATCTCATAATTAAAATGATTGATTGATGTGATTAACTATTAAAAGTAAAAGGATAAAGAAAAGGCTAAGTTTAGAAAAAAGATGTTGATTCAATTCAATTTAAACACTATTTAGTCATTGGGTCATATCTGAAACTGTAGATCTTGTATTTCAGTTTGGTTTATATGGCTAAAAGGCTAAGATATGGGTCTAAAACATTTATAATAGTCTAAAACTCAATTCTGCTATTTGGAAGTCTAAATTTTAGCATAAAAAAGAAATTTGAATCTATCCTACAACCTAGATATTGTTTAGTGTTCAACCTATATCTCGAGTTCTAAAGTCTACATGCATCGATTTTTTTTTTAAAAAAAAGCTAAGATGATTTTCTAAAACTTTTATGCAGATTATCTGTTCAAATTATGATGTTAGCAATGATATATTTTTCAGACAAGAAAATAAGGATTGTCTTAAAGTCAAGATGTGGTCATCTACTCAACAATTAGTCAACAAATTAATAGTTTCAAATTGTGGCATATAAAAGGAGGTATTTTTCATGTATTTAAGCATCTTGGTTTTTAGATCAAGATCATGTTCATTTTTGTAATGTTTAAGTTTTATTTCATGCTATACTTTTTTTACTCTCTTATTTATGTTTTTTATTTCTTTTACTATACTTATGTTCTTATTTTGTTTATTTATGTTTCTCTTCTTCATTATGTTTAGCTAAGTTTATTATGTTAAAGTAAAAAGGTTTCACTAATAGTGTTAAGATAAATATAATATAAACTCAATATGGACTTCAATACTTATATTCTAAATAACTTGCTATTAACATGTCTTATTATTTTTATCTTATTAATTCTTAATATCTTGCTTGTTAAATGGTTAATCTAGATTTGTGTTGTATAATACTTAGTACAACAAATACTTGATACTTTCATAGCCAACCATATATTATAACCTACACTTGTGCTATAAAAGAAACTTGATTTGTTGTTAATATAAGTTAGTATTATGAATTTCTAATAATATTTAAAAGTTTGGTGTTACTTAAATAAGATAATTAATATGATCATGTTAACAATTTATAATGAGCTATTAATGATAAATCATCCAATTGGAACTTTCTTTATATATGGTTTCCAGTTGAGTAAAAAAAATATTTTTATTATATTTATTTTTAATATCATTAGTGGATCCTCTAACCTTGACATTTATTTTTATTATTGTTTAATCATCACATTATTCTTACATCTCAAAGTCCTCTTTAACTTATTATTATTATTATTATTATTATTATTATTATTATTATTATTTGTAATTTATATAGTTAACCTCTTTATGGTTCGATCCCGATCTTGTAGAGTTATTTATTACTTCAACACTTTTATACTTGGGAGAAAAGATTAATCTTTTAGTTGTATCAACTGGCATTATAACTATTCTCCAAGTTAGGAAAAGCCGAAAAGAAAAGGAAATCTCATCATTTGGAACCTCATCTCCTGTGAACAAGTGTTTATAAAAATATACTATCAACTTTTTAAGTTTATCTTCTTCACCCAATTGTTACCAAAAAATTTCAAACACCCAATCTTGTTCCTCTATCTCCTAATGATATTTTTTGTATGGAAGTTAGATGTGTTTCTATCCCCAAAATTAATTAAATTACATCGAGACTTTTGAGCTAAAAAGATTTCTTCCTTTTATAGAATCTGATTGTATTCCTTCAAAAGAGTCTTCTCTAGATTAATTAAAAAACTGTTATGTCCCCTATTCAAGTGCTTCTAAACTCCTGCAAGCCTAGCTAAAACTTTCTTCTTGCGCTGAAAAATACCCCCCAAAACTTCCCAATTCCAATCCTTTAGCTTCAAAGTTAGATTATCTAAGGCATTAATGAAGTTTAAACCATACCTTTATCAAGTCTTTAACAAATTTGTAAAGGAATTATGTGTTGTCCATGCCACTTCAAAACAAATGGGCCTAACAAGTTTCTTACAATTGTTACACCTGGTCATAAAATCATCTAACAATGGGTGGTGATCTTATTTCACCCTAAGCAGCACACGTATACTAAGCTTTAGGAACTAGATTCTAAAAGGTTGATTACTAAATTCTCTACCTAACCTCTCGAATACTCTCCTGTATCCTCTATTTGTTGCCCTTCTCCAAGTAAATTTAGGTCCCAAACTATCCAAATCAATTAACCTACACTCTTGCACCCACTTATTAAACCTCAAATATCTCTTTATATTTATTGGTGCACCACCTTTATTTATTTTTTTGCCCCCATAATCTCATTAAAATCACCTATAATCATCCATAATAATGAGATAAAGCTCGATAAATCCTTGATATCCTCAAAACAAGCTCTCTTTAATTGATCATTTGGGTTGGCATATACAAAGCTACATAGTCAAGAGTATAAACCCCCTTCATCAAAGGCCATATGGATGAGGCATCTAGCAATTTTTAACACTTTCATATCAACCTTAAAACCATTTCATAATAACTAGATACCACCCGACCTTCCTACTACTTCAACTCTAACACTACTTTCAATTACCAATTTCTCAATTACTCTATCTGCTATTAAACCACTAACTCTCCTTTTAACCATAACTAACACATTAAAATTATGGATTCTCAGTTCAAGATAATGGAGAAAAAACAATTACTACCCACACCTCTATAATTCCAAAACATAATCTTTATCATAAATTAGGATAAAAATAAAGTTATTACATGCAACCTAATGGCCATGAACCATCTCCTCAGTTGTCTCATCATCATCTTCAGTTATTCTCGTGTATTCATCCTCTTTTGGTTCCACGCTTACCTTAATATTTGTGGACTCCCCCAAAGTTACCTCTAACATTGGCTAACAATCTATAGGACACGAGGAATGACATCTGAAAGGCTCAACACTCAAATCTTTTCCATGAATAACACCTACAATCTCTCTCTCTTGTTTTGCAGTTAGGAGTTTCTTCTTCAGATTAGAGTCAAATTTATTTGGATTTCTTAAGATAATTTGGTTTTGAATAGGGGAGTGTTCTATATTCACGTTGTCTAACAACTATGTATTTCTTCGTGAATTAATCTTTCAGCTTGGTTGTAACTCATGATGGGCCTACTGCATATTAAATCCATTAACCTCACCTTTATTGTTAGGCACACACTAGCCCTAAGCCTTTATTCTCTCCTTATTTTAAAATTCACCACGTTTATATTTTCCTTACAAAATATGTAGTCACCTTTAGGCCTGTATAATCCTAGGATCTCTACCCTCAACTCCTAGCTCTTTAAATCATGGGATTTTACATATAAATCATTAGGCGCAATAAAGCATGATCCACCCCCAATCTCTGTTTTTTTAAGTTTCTCTCATAGACTACTCCTTTTACCATCTTATGAGAGATTTTTCAAAGATTAGGGCAATCAAAATTGATTGAAATCTGTTTTCATACTAAACTTTCGCCTAACCCTATGGGCCACCATCCATTTGTCATAATTCTCTGCCACCTCTAGTCTCACCACTATATCCTCAGCTGGAACTGTTGGATCTCTTCCCTTCTCATCATTTGATGAATCCTGCTTCTCATCATTGCGTTTCTTCTTATTCATGGAATAGGGGCACACTTTATATTTGTGTCCATATTGACCACAGCCAAAACAAATCATATGTAACCCTTTATACCTAATGTATCAAATTCTACATCTTAGCTTGAATTTGGATAACAATGGTTTAGTGAGATCCACTTCCATACATATATATACATAGTTTCCACGCATGCTTATAGAGGTTGTTATGTCTGCCTTCAAAATCTTTCCGATATGGTTCCTAACCTTCTATAGTACTGTGTTATCATAATACTCCATTGGCAAATCTAGTAGCCTAATCAATACTACCACTTTTTCAATAATTGCCATGTTTGGGTTGAAATTTAGGTGCCAAGATCATGTTGTAAGATAGTGGTTTGCCACCATCCCAGGTCCCCCAGACATGATAAACTCCTAGTTTTCTTTGTTAGAAAATCTAGCTAGGAAGAAATCATTATGGAGATCCACCAAGTTCAAATCACCTTGAATATTCCATATTATTTACAGTCACTTTAGTGAGAAGGTATAACTGACATGACACCCCAACACTTTTATGATTAGAACTATTTTGTAACAAAAAAAAACTACAATAGTTTATTAGTGAAATTTAAAATAGGGTTGGGCCAGATGATGAGCTCTATGTATATGGCAGCCACATCCCTATTGTTCATGTTGTAAGGTGCAGTTTCAACTTTGGTCACTAATTACATTATTAATGAAAAATGAAAAAATTTAGATATATTTGACAATTAATTTATAGAATTAGACATCGACCCATATGGGATTGATTTTTTTTACTAAAAAAATATTTGAAAAAATATTAATTTTTTAAAAAAACAATCCCATAAAAATAGTTAAGTCAACCTGGATTAAACCACTAAATTTATAGCTAAAATAACAAGATTGAAATAACATGATAAACCTATTTTTTAATTAAAAAATAATATTAAATAATAAAACTAAAAAAAATTACTAAAAAAAAATGACATCAACTTATATCAGATACTTTCTTCTTTTCTTTTTTGTTAAAGATGGGAATTTTATTATGAAAAATAGAGGAAGGTTTCTGCATCTAAAATACAATATAATTCTTTATATAAAAAGAATGAAAACAAGCTTACATATTACATTACATATGATAATAAGAGCGTCCAAAAACATATAATGGGAAATTAATTAACAAAGAAATTAATATCTAGAATTTATATCTAAAAAAAATATTCTACAAGGATAGCTGGTACCCTATTTTCTTGCAATACATTGATTGTTCAGCAACCTTGATCTTCTACTTAATACATTTTATTTTTTTCATTTTAAACCTAAAGATTTTAGCAATCTGTACAAATTTCTCTTGGAGCATAAGACCCGTAAAATGATAGAATCTAAAATTATTTCTAATTTTATTCATAATTACCTCAAAATATTAGAGTGAATTAAACTAATTAAAAGAAAAATACTCAATGCACATTTGACTTTTGAATAGCCTATTGTAATTAGCTAACGAATCTGTGCAGGAGTTGCCTTCTCTCCAAGCATGACTAAAGCAAAAGTATGAATACCAAAATAAGCCATACTGAGTGAGCAGTTCACGAACTTGATTCCACTATGCTGATAAATTCACAGCTTGAAGATGAAGTTGTAGTATTGGAGTGCTAATATTACCAAAAAAAAAAACCCAAAGAAAATCAAAGGAAATATGATGAACTTCTACAAGAAACCTAAATTGAAAAAAAAGGTAACATTCAAAATGGAAGGATTTATATATAGGCTTTGTTGTCAATTTCTCAACAAAATCCTAACATAAGTAACGTTAAAAAATTAAATTAGGATTTCTTTTTCTTGTTCAAGAGAATATTTATTTTTTCACCTGAGTTCAAAGAAGTATTTTATAATTTAGCCAAAAATTATAAATAAACTAAAAATATACACATCTCTCTTAAGAGAAATATTGTAACATTTTCCTAGAGCAACATTGTTTTTCTACTTTTAAATTTCATCATTATGCCACAAACTAAGTTAATATGAAAAAATTGACACAGAAGGGTCTAAGAAATAGGAAAAAGTAATTTTTAAGAGAATATATTAATCATACAAAAACCCTAGTTCATAATTTTATGATTAAATAATTCTCTTTTAAATATATACTTGCAAAACAAAGATTATAACCTCTTAAATAAGCTTTAAATCAACCTTTATAAGATATAAAGAATAATTAAGGTTCTCTAGCCCCTTTTTTTTTTCTTTTTTTCTCATTTCTCTCCATCATCTACCAAAACATTCTTCAGTTACTTCTTCTTCTTTATGCGTGTATTTTGCTGCTATCAGAATTTTCATTCTCACCATGTATCAACATTATCTTTTCAATCTCTTGGATTTTGTTTCTAACATGTATTTCACTTCTTCATTGTCCCAACTACTAACCATCATTCTCCAATGCACATGCTAAACTAAAATCTATTGAATTCAAAATTCAACATGACATTATTATCTTTAACAATAATTTTGATGTTTTATTGATTATGCCAAAAATACCTTAAAATTATTTTAGTGTTAAGTTTGGATACTTGATTATTGATAAAAAATAGTAGGCTGATCTATTAAGTTTTTTTTTTGTAACTATAAATTTTTACTTCGGTGATATCTTCAAAGTTTGCTTTAAAGAATTCTTTTGGTGTCAAAATATTTTCAACTATCATGAGAGAATCCTTGTAGATTCTAATTTATAGCAATTTTAGGTTTTTTTTCAACCTTTAAACTCAATAACATATTAAACTTCTTCTTCATTTGATTTTGATGGTTAATTCTAATCTATAGAAGAACTACAAACATCAAAAAAATTAATTTTAATAAGAAATTCATCTAGTT
Organism: Populus ilicifolia; assembly: GCA_015708895.1. Taxonomy (NCBI): domain Eukaryota; kingdom Viridiplantae; phylum Streptophyta; class Magnoliopsida; order Malpighiales; family Salicaceae; genus Populus; species Populus ilicifolia. Next base: position 1,354,144 of record SRLM01000277.1, on the reverse strand, counting down.
AAGAGGTTGCCTTCTCTGCTTTTATTTTTTAAACAGGTTCTCAAACCAACTATGAATCAAGTAATCATTACTTTCCTCATAATCCTTTAAGTTTTTCACTATCAATTAATGGATTAATTCTACAAACAGTCTATGCAATTCCTGAATCATGAGTTCTTGGATGTCTTGTTTTTTTTTTTTTTTCAAGATGGAGCCTCCTCATCCTTTCATGCATAAAACACATCATGTTGTGTCCTTTTTCCAACCATGGTTAAACAACATATGTCAAGCAATTAATCAACAGAAATTGTTAAGCTTTGATACCAACTATAAAGCAATTGGGTATAGGAGCCAAAGAATGGGTATAGGAGCCGAAGAACAAGGTAGGCATAATTTTCAAAAAATAGATCACACAAAAATCTTTATTCATATTTTTATTGCTAAATAATTCTCTTCTAATAGTTAATTGCTCTAAAAAACAAGGGTCACAATCTCTTAAACAGGCCATAACTATTTTTCTAGTTGACCAACTTTAAGCACCTGCACCAACATTCCCAAGTTAACCATTCATGAAAATTCTTGTTCGGAGTGGCCCTTGACATGGTGGAAGGCAACAGGTACATATCGATGTAGCAGGGGAGGTTGTGACCACTAGCAGGTGAAGTATTCTGGTATATCCGCACTTACACAGATTGAAACATGATAATTCCAATTGATTTTTTCATGCTACCATATACAATTGTGAGCAGATAAAGGAGGATAAATTTGTAGTTTCCTTCGAGGAAGTTTTTGATAAACTTCAGTATTGCCTGCATGTCATCTAGACACTAGAAGAATGAAGATCGAAGATAATGAAATGAAGGGCAGATAGCCAGTAATGGAGCAGCGGTGAGTTTTTGGCTCGGCCATGCTTACTGCCAACATCGTAAGGAAAAACGAGGAGCACAGACGGTAGTGGGGTGCCCTGCTTATTGCTTGCTTTCGGTCACCAGGGAAGAAAATATGACGAGTGCAAACCAATTCTACAGCAAAATTAGAGCATCAAGTCCACATAAATGCAAATCTTTTAAAGAGAGCAACGAGATTCTTCACAACCTACAGCCCGCCTCGCTATTACGTCTTTTCTCTTCTTCTCTTCTTTGTTTTTGTTTAACAAGCAAAGAACATAAACTTGCATTAGTACCATGCTCTTCCAAGAAATCTCAAGTTTGAAACTCCCATAAGAAAAAATTAAAAAAAACCTAAACATAAAGGATGGTCACGTGCGACTTAATGTACATGCACCATCTTCCTAGAAATGGCAACATATAAAGTCCTAGAATGTTACAGCATTGTTTTCATATAAATTCCTAAAAACGTTAAAAGTCACAGCAGCGTCCACATTATAAATCTTAAACCAAACACGTTACAAAAGCTGTTTATAGTAACCAGGGAGAAAAAAGAAACGGCACTGATAATAATAGGAGACAAGTACATCACCATGGAGCAAGAACCTGTTCTTGAAACTTGAGCTCATAGCCTTCAGCTTTCGACTTGAGCCTTTCAATATCAGCACCATATCTTTCATAGGTGTCCTTCAATTCCACAAGCTTTGCTTCAAGATTTCTTATCTCATCTTCAGTTCGCACCCGTTTGAATCTAGCTTCTATATACCTCCTTGTTTTTGTGGCACCTTCAGAATCGAAGGCAAGGCTTAAAAGGAGACCTAGCTTGGCACGTAAAAATCCAACATTCATGCCAAATAGCTCAGAAGCCTTCAAAGCCTTATCCCAAGTAGTAAATTCATCGCGTGAGGTGTTAAGAGTGCAAGCTCTCATTGCATCAGCAATATTAACAGTTTCAGAAATTATCCCAGCAATCAGCTTAAGATTAACTCCCTTAATAAGATTGTCATGAAGGAATGCATTCTGACTGCAGCAGAGTTTGTAGTACTTATTCCGAATGTCTTCTGAAAGTTCTGAATCTAAAAGGAACCCATCAACCAGAATGTTGAAATCCTCAAAGCTTTTGATGTCTTTAAATTGAACAGCAGGTAACGATAACTTGAAACCTTCTAGAACTTCTGAACCAACCTCTTCACTATCATTTTCAGATTGCTCAGCAGGTTGGCCAGCTTGCAGGACTGACGGTCTCGGTTGGCTGGATTTCTTATTTTTCTTTTGAACAATAGCTAGTGGAAGAGACCTGGGACGCTTCCTCTTTGAACTTTTACTAGCAGTATTGCCCCTTTCAGCGTTATCTTTTTTTACCAAGTTTGACGCCCAGATGCAACAAGGAAATATTAAAAATTAACATACACAGGAAACCAAAAATTGCAAGACAGAGCCATAACCCAACTTGCCTGCAATGTTTTGTTTAATTTGAGCATCCAAATTCAGCAGACCTAGAGCACCATCCACTTCAGTCAAATCATTTGCCCTTATTACGTACACCTGCATCAATGAATCAGACACTTGTCATGAAGGGGGTGACTCCAAAAGTAAAGCTTCAAATAGAAATTGCATGTCCTCATGATTTGCACCACTTATATTGCTGGAATCAGTCGAAGTGCAAAATTAACAATTTGGCTGTATTGAACAAGGGAAAGCTGTTGCCCCTTCAATAGAACTCAGTAGGCAGGGCATGCCATGACACCAAAAATAGCATTGGACATCTTCAATTCGTAGTTGCTGTGTCAGTCAAAAATACCTTAATGCTATTGGCTAGTAAAACTTCAAGTGTTGACTTATATTTCTGACGGAATTTACTCTCCAAAAGTATCATTTATGCCTTGTAGGAGGGGAGGCACTTGGTTTTAGACTTTCGAAGGGTTTGTCAAAGATGAATTCCAATACTTGACAGGGTTCCAAAAAAGTTGGATTTCAAACAACAAAGTGAGTTTTACCCTTTTCACGTAGCCAGCAGGTGATGAAACATGCGCAAAATGAACCTGGTGAGGCAGTAGTGAAGTTAATTTTGCCCCCTGTATTGTTGTGTTTCTCATGTTCCAGTCCCATAAGAATTACTGGTCATTTGTCCTGCCACTCTCTTGTCAAATCAGATATGATGCGAGTTATTTCCATAATTCAGCCTTTATTCCACAGAATAAAAAAGACAGTTCCTAGTTTCCAAACATGAATCATTCTCCCACCAACCGAAAGGCAGTTGATAATCATTTCCAGAATGTTCTAAGGCATTTTCTATACTTATGAACACAAGGAGTCATGCAGATCACATTAAATGTAGTAATTTCTATGTTTTTGCCATTTTATCATTCAAGTTTCTAACCCAAACACATACCATATAATGAGTGCTGAAAGAAAATGTCAGCATATGAACATAACAATCAATTCAAACCATCACCTTAAATGTGCAAGATTCGATTAATTGAAAGACCAATACGTCCCCCTCAAACAATCGATGTGCAACACAGAACTGTCTCCAACCAGCACTCAAGCCTGTCTTATATGCAATGTATTTCATCTTGAATTCCTTCCCACATTCATCTTGCAAAGTCACAGTAGCATCCACATGTGGTAAATGTGCTCTACAGAATTGTCCAGGAAGCCCCTGTTGTACGAAAACAACCGTGTCATAGGATATGTAAGCCCGTGTTTCTTTAGCAGGTTATCAACCAACTCAAGCTCATGCAATGTTGTTGCTCTTACCATCCAAAAACAACTAGCAACATGTGATCTGACCAACGATTTCAAAAAGCTAGGGAATGCTGGTTCTAGATTGGATTGGACCTCTTCTGCCCGAATCAAAGCAGATGACCTAGTTTCTCCAACAGTGTTTGATCTTTCAACTGGAGCCCTATTCTGCCTACAGCTTCAGCAAAAACAGAAACAAATAGATCACAAGTTAGATTTTCAAAAGCCGAACAGCTAAGACTGAAATAAAAGAAAGGCATAGTCTATTCCTCACTGACCAGATACACTTCCCTGCATGACCTGATATCACCTGTTCAAGAATTTATCACAGTTCTTGTTAGTATACAACTGAGAGAGCAACATATATCACTAGCTAGTTATGGTCCTAAAGAAGCAAGATACTGAGTGGAAAAGTTTACAAACAATCCTGCATCTAAGCATTTCCAAGTGCTCTAAGTATCTAATCAGCATTCGAGCAGTTGCAAACCCACGACTAACAATCCCCTATGTACAACTTGGGGAGCAATACCATCACTATACTCATTGTAATAGAGAACTAAAGTCATCTAGATTAATTTTAGTTGACAAAATAAGAATGACATAAGAAATACAACAGGAAAGGCTAAAACCAAAAGTCAGATATCAGCAGGAAACAAAGTTCCAGAAGTCAATTCCACCTGAATTATATTAGTTGCGGAAAAACCCAGCTGCATAGACGTAGGAGTTAGTTGATTTAGTTGAGTTCAGTAGATGACTACATGGGTAATAGTTTTGTAAGAAAAAAAAAAACATTGCAGGATGAGACAAAGACTTTATCTATAATCAGTCTAGTTAAACAGGCAGCCATATTGTAGCCAATGTCTTTCATCTGAGAAGAAGGAAAGGCAATGGAAAACAAAAAGGGACAACAACTGTCCCCGACATGAAAAGGCTCATATCCATGTCCAAAAAAAATAAGAACACCAGAGAAAACACCTTGTCATGAAACAAGCAATTAGATGGAAAATCCATAATGTAGTGATATTATCAACAGGAACTACAAAATATTCCATCTCCCCTCCTTGTCAGGCAGGCATTACATTCCTCACATAAAACTAGAGGAGGTAAGCAACAGCATAACAGGAATTTCTTAACTTACAAACTTAAGTTTGGAATCCGAATATCTTCTCTTAATCTTCAGACGCTTAGCAGTAGTCTCCATCGGATTCTTCTGCTTACCCTGCCAACATTAACATCCAAAATCACATCTTAATCACGTATTTCAAAAAGAAAAGAAAAAAGAAACAAGCGAGATCTGAGGCGTCAGGCGGTGTTATTCTATTCTGTTAGAAACCAAGATGATGAAGCTAGACAGGAAGAGAAACAGAAAAATCGATGAGGAAAGAGAGAGAGCTAATTGAGCGAGAATTACGTCTCCGTCTTCGACATATTTCCGGTTCTCCTCATGAAACGGCTGCGGTTTAATCAAATCTGTTTCTTCAACTTCTTTCTTCACTCTTCCGCTCATGATTTCTCACCCAAATTTCTGAACAACAACCACAGGATTCGATCGAAGCCAAACCCCTGCCTTGCCTAGCCTTGTCCTGGAAAATGATCTTTTTTTTCGCTACAAAATCGTTTTTGTTAGCGTGATCCGACTGGAAAAGGCCGTAAAACGACTCCTTAACTATCCAAATAATGTCGTTTTGGCCAGGTCTTAACCTTTTTTTTTCTCCACGTGGATTGCTGGATTCTTCATGCTTCATTTGTGAATGTGCCTGCACAATTTGCTGGATTTCGCTTGATGGTTTTAATTTTTCTTCTTCTTCTTTTTTTCTTTGATATGCTGATAGTGCGCATATCTTTATTTAATTAATCTATCTTATACATCCTATAAAAAAAATAGAATTATATATATAATAGTTGATTTTTAAATTTATGAAAAATAAATAGAAAAATTCTGATATTTTTTAAAGCTTTTAAATTATAATAATAAAATTAAAAAAATAATACGAGTTATTTATACAAAAATTAAAACTAAATCTAAATCTAAATATGAAAAGTAATTAAAATCTTAGTAGGGTGCAAGGATTATATATTTTTTATAATATAAAAAATATATAAGAAGGTTACTTCTTACAATATTATAATATTATCATCAATCTTATTTATTATGGTGATTATATTTTTTTTGTTTAGCTTCCTATATAACCTCTCCTTTTTATGCCGAGACATTGTCATCCTATCTCATTACTTAAATACTTTAAGATATTGTTATTAATTATCATCAACTTCTTCTTTAACTCTTTTAATATATTTGATATATTTATAGTACTCTTCATCTTATAAATCGATAAGAGATTTATGACATATCTAAGACAATATCAGTAATTTTTTTTCATCTGATGTGACTAGCCAAGGCTCTCTATACAAATCTCAAATAACTTTCTCTTATAATGAAAAACAACAAATGCAAAATTGATTATTTTTCATTAAGAACCCAAAATGATTATGAAAGTCATCAATGACAAATTCTCACTACAACAGTTATCTCATTACTTGTTAAAATCCTCATCATGTTCATAAAGTTCTTTCACACAATTGAACCTAACAATCGTTCCTCTTAAAGTAACCACTAAGACTACTATTCTACTCATCGTATTAATAACTCTATTATAAACTCTAATTTTATACATATTTTTCATTAATTTAAAAAAGGACATCTTAGTGGATTAATGAGTAAAAAAAGGTGAAAATAGAAAAACAAGTTACCACCTAGTTTTATAATAAATAGGAACCTTTACTACTTTTTCATAATTTATAGGTAAGATGTTGATTATGTCAAATAAAAGATAAAAATCACATAAAGCTTTATGTTCTTTTATTATAATGAAAATACCTTTTGTATTTGTGTATTAAGAATTTACATAAATTTTAATGTGCTTTATGTATTGATGGTAAAAGGCTATGTGATCTAAGATAATGATTTAAAATTTAGACCAGGTTACTTGGCTTAATCCTAACATTTGGAATATAAGCATTAGACCTAAAAGGGATGGTAAATGATAAATTAGGTTTTGACCTATTTCTCATGTTATATAAAAATAGGCTCAAGGACCGCTACTTCCTCTCAATAGGTCTATGTAGGATAGCATCAATCTAGCCTCAATTTTCTCACCATATTAAGGAAGAATGTCACCTAACACATGAAAACAGATTCACATACATTAAACAAATTGTCATTTTTGTTTATTTATAATAATTAGTCATGTATTAAATGTTCCTATTATCCACTTATCAATATCTTTGAACAACAACCAAATGGTTCATTTATTTGAGGGTGGCTTCACTAATAATAACACAATTATTACATAACAAAATCTGAAAGAAAAATATTGTATATGTGTGGCGTAACGACGATCATCCTTCAAGGTCAGAATGGTTAGGAATGATATAGGTGAAAAGGATAAGAAATTCTTGTCTTTTATAAGTAGAAAAAAAATAGAAGTTACTATCTAGTATTTTGATCATTAGAAATCTTAATTAATCTTAGAGTATGAGTAAGAGAATTAATTGTGTAAAGGAATGATATTAGTATCCATAATACAACTTACCTAAAGTAAGTTATGAAAGGACAAGGAATTTATGTCCTTCATCAATACAAAAAAAAAAAGTGGAATCACCACCTAATATTTTGGTTACTAGAAACATTAATTAATCTCAAAGCATAGGAAAAGGGATTGATTGTGTAAAAAGAAGTTATTAGCACACTAACACAACTTACATAAGATAAGCTATATTGTTTAATTATATGATATAAAATAAAAAAAAATTATATTTTATAATCACTACTTGTCTAAGGTTTAAGAAAAGTTTTCCTCAATAAAAAGGTAGTTATCTCATCAAATTAAAAACCTAATTGTTCTGATGCTAATGAAAAAAATAAATGTCTTTTTATTTAATATCATGATTATATCTTATGTATAAGTTTATAATCTCACGTATTAAAAAAATAAAATAAAAAGTTTTGGTATTTTTGAAATATTAAACAAAATCCTTCAGAAATTTACAAAGTCATTGTAAAATCCATGCAATATTTTAAAAAATACATGTCAAATTATTTTAGATTTTTTTTAAAGAATACTTAAATAACTTTAGGATTTTTAGCCATATGAAAAGGAAAAAAATTATTATTATTATTTAGGTTTTGTTTGGAAAAAACTCATTTTTTTTAATAAAACTACAAAAATAGACTTAAAAGGTGTTTTTGAAGTACACCCGTAAACCCAAAAGCCCTTTAACAAAAATTATGGAAAAAAAAGGTCATAAATTGACCCAAAATTTATTTGACCCAGCTCGACCAGGGTGACTCAACTTGGTTTATCCAAAATCTTTTATTTGATCATAAATCAAACCAAAGACCCTAGTTGACCCCAAAATAACTTAAAAACAAAACCAAAGCAAAAACATGTCACAAACTTAAGCAAACATAAAAACTTCAGAATTCTTGAACAAAATGGATTAAACACCCAAAAAGATTTAAAAAAAATCCAAGAACATTCAAATTGAAAACCTAACAATATGAACTCAAATCCAGACCATATTTCATGAAATTAGAAGCATAAAAATATTGTAAATCATTCAAGGATTAAGAATTAAGGTTCATTCACTTTGATTATTATTAAATCATCATGATTTGATCAAAATAGGTTTCTGTTTAAAACTAAAATCCTATTATTAAAAACTATTTAAACATGTTATTGATGCGAATAAACACTAAATTATTGGTTAATCGTGCATCATAAAATGTATGTGTAAAGAAATAGACTAAAATTAGACCAAATCAAGGGTCTAAAGCAATGTTCTTTACAAGAACACAAAGCACATTGCCCAAAACCCAGCAAAAAAACCAAGCCATGAGACATCCATTATCAAGCCTAAAAATGGGCATTTTTAGCCTCTAAAGCATGCTTTCTTTATCTCAAGTCACAATATCATACAGAGACATGTTTGAATCTAAAATTAACAAAAACAATCAAAATCAAACATGATATACCAAATCTAAAACCTAACAATCTAAAACAGTCTATATGTTCAAGCAATATAGATTTAAAATTGGTTTTCTAAACATATATTAGGCATGAACAGGCTTAACAAGCTAACGATAAACACTCTTTCTTTAACATACATAACTTAACTTAAATCAAAGCTAAAACAACATTTATATATCAAAAAAAGAAAACAACAAATTTAATACATCAAAAACATTAAAATAAACTTTAAAATAACTTCATTAAATAGAAATTACAGTAATAAAGAGATGAAACCAACATTACTTGTTGAGCATTCCAACCTCTTTTTTATACTTGCAAACATAAATATAAAAAAAATAAAATAAAAACAACAAAAGTATGCCATAAAGGACCTACTTTTAGATTAGTAAAGTATACTTAAAACAATTACTCTCTCTTTGCTTTTTTTCTTGAATGGTTTTACCACTTATAACCTTACTCCCTTTTTCAAAACTTAAGAAAACTTTTATTAGGTTTCTAGAACTTTTACATTTACGTTCTAAGTTAATATTTATCTTTTCTTTTATTTTTCTCCTTTTTTTTATTCAACCTTTTTTTTTATCTTAAGGTGAGTATTGATAGGGTTTTACTAGGATTGTGGAAGGTCTTAAATCCATTTTTGACCTTTAGATCTTGAGAGGAGTGTTGTAAATCCATGATAAAAACTTATTGAGGAGTCTATATGTGTGAACATATAAAATTCAAATATATTTTTTCATGATAGTTACATTGTAAGGGTTGACTAAGTTGTCAACTTTCAAAGCCTTATTAGAGAAATTCTAATGCCATCTCAATTTGAAGGTATGTAACTCCATGGTAATTCGTTTGAAGTTATCAACTTAATAATCAAAACTATCAAAATAAAGGTGTAAACTAATGAACGATGTGTCATTCACCTTCTCTTTATTAAGTTTAAATGACACATCATTTAAGGTTTTAAATTTGGGATTTAATAATATTCAATTCAATTCATGTTCTTTCAGTTTTTATTGTTGTACCCATAATTACCTCAAGAAATTTCATGCAATTTCACCCTTGTCAAACTCAATTGTCAGCCCAAAATTGGTTGCTATTTTTATTTTTGTCCTTGGTTCTGAATTTGTGCATTTTAACCTTTAATCAACTAACAAACTTCTAATTTTTTTCAATTTGATTATTGATTTGGTTAATTTTAAACCCTATATTAACATATTTTTAAAAATATTTATGTAATTAAACCACTAATTTGACCAAAATAAGTCTTAAAAATTACAATTAAATCTTCAATCTTTAATTTTTTCCACTTAAAGTCTAAACTAACTTCAAAAATCAATTTTTCTTCCTATTAAGCCCTCAATAAATTCAAATGGACCTTAAAAAATTTTGATTGATTATTTGAACATCCAATTTTGAATTTCCTTCCTTAAATTGAATTTTCCTATGCTAAATACATTGTTAAATTTTTCAACTTTAGTATATTTTAATCTCTCTTAACCAATCTTCAATGATTTTTTGGGCATTATAATATATTTGTTTGACTGATATATTTTTTTATTTTCTTCAAATATATTTTGTTTTATTTTTTTTATTTTTGAATTTGTTTTATTTTTATTTATGTGAGAGCCTAAAATGGGTAACAACAAAAACTATATGACATTTTAAAAATTACTTTGAATACAATAAAGGTTGAATCCTGTTGATTAATACTTAAAAATGCATTTTTATCAAGCTTTTATATCATCATTTTGCTTTTGAAGTATCAATAACTCATTAACTAAAGTATGTTTTATGATAATATATCTAATAATATAACATACCTTTAATTTATGGTACATGTTCATTTTAAATGCAGACCTATCACATAAATGAAATGATTTATTGATGAATTTAAGAATTGAAATTGAAAGGACAAGGAGATGGTCAAACTTAGAAAAGAGATGTCGATGTAGTCCAAATCAGAACACTATTTAATAATTAAGTCATATCTAGAGCTGTAGATCTACTTTATATGAATGGAAAGGTAAGATATAGGCCTACAACTTCATAGGAGCCCAAGATCTAAAAAAGTCATTTTCAAGTTTAAATTGAAGCAACAACAAAGAAGTCTGAATCTGTCTTTTAGCCCGAACATTGTTTAGTGTTTGGGCCATATCTAGAGTTCTAGAAGTCAAAATGATCTGAATTGTTTACATAAGAAAGCTGAGATGATTTTCTACAACTTTTATATTTCAAGTGGCTCTAATTTTAACATTATCAATGATGTTTTGGGCTGTCAAGAGAATATAAGGATTGTCACCAAGTCAAGAGTTGACCACCTACTCATCAAATCAATAGTTCTTAATTTTGGCCTATAAAAGGAGGCATTTGCCACGCTTTTAGGCATCTTGGTGTCCAGATCAAGATCATGCTCTTGCTTTCTCTCTTTGTATTTTTGTAATGTTTATGCTTTGCTTTCATTAATATCAAGTTTATACCTTTCTTTTCTTTTTCTTTACTTAGTTAACTCTTATCTTATTTATGTTTTTATTTTATTTATTTATTTATTTTCTTTTATTATGTTTAGCTAAGTTTATTATGTCAAGGTGAAAAGACTGCACTAATGATGTAAGAATAAGTATAGTGTAAACTTAACATGAACTTTAATGTTTGATACTAACATGTTTTGTATTTGTTATCTTGTTCACTCTTTAATACTTTATTTGTTAAATAACTAATATTAATTTATGTTGTATAACACTTTGTACAACAAATGCTTGGCACTTTCATAGTTCATATTATATGGTATAATTGACACTTGAGCTATGAAAGGAACTTGATTTGTTGTTAACATAAGTTATAATCATGAATGTTTGACGAGACTTACAAGTATTAGCATTAATCGAATAAGATGACTAATGTAATCATGTTAACAATATATAATCTGATTGGAACCTCCTTTATGTGTGGTTTCCAATTGAATAATAAGATTTTATACTATACTTGTTTGACATACCATTACTGGATCCTTTAACCTTGACATTTGTTATTATTATCATTTGATTCTTACATTAATATGTCATCTCCAAGTTCTCATCTTCTTCTTCTTCTTCTTCTCTTTCTTTATTACTACTACTACTACTACTATTATTGTTGTTGTTGTTGTTGTTGTTGTTGTTGTTGTTATTGTTATTGTTATTGCTATTGCTATTGTTATTGTTATTGTTTATAATTTGTACAATTAACCTCTTTGTGGTTCAACCCCGGTCTTGCCGGGTTATTTATTACTTCAACACTCTTGCACTTGGAAGAAAACATCAATCTTTTAGTCATTTCAAGTTTTTAGCGTCCTTGTCGGGGAGGTAAGTTCTTGTATGAATTATAGTAGTTATTTTATTTTCTCTTTTTACTTTTCTTGTATATAACTTTGTTTTTATTCTCTTGTTTTCTTCTTCCTTTTATTCTATTCCTACACGTGCATGAGAGTGTGATCACGTATATTAAGTGGTAGATTTTGTAGGATATCCTCATCATTTTCAAAAAATATAGTCGAAGAAGATAATCAATCACTTCATAATGAGAATAACCTTGTTAGAACACTTAGAGACCACATGAATCCCACAAGAACAAGTGCACCATCATGCACAGTTTTTCCTCCTGATGCATCTTATTTTTATTTTAAACCGGATATTATTCAACTTTTGCCTTCTTTTCATGGCTTAGAATTGAGAAATTCATACTTGCATTTAAGAGAATTTGAAGAGGTTTATAACATATATAATAATTTAAATTGTAGCATGAACACCATCAGATTAAAGCTTTTTCCTTTTTCATTAAAAGATAAAGTTAAAACATGGCTATAAAATTTAAGACCAGGATCCATTCATGCTTAGGATGAAATGCAACAACAGTTTTTAAAGAAGTTTTTCACATCTCATAAAACCAACTCTTTCCAAAGACAAATCACCACTTTCACTCAAAAACCAGGAGAAACATTTTACCAATATTGGGATAGGTATCGAGACTTACTTAATACTTACCCTCATTATGATTTTGAAACATGGAGATTGGTTTCATATTTTTATGAAGGGTTAACACCTAGAGATAGGCAAATGGTTGAATTGATGTACAAAAATTAGGACACCGCAGGTACTTATGAGGCACCGAGTAAAACTAAACCTCATGCATCTAGTGGAGATATGTACAACCCTAGGGAAAATCATGACCTTCAAGCCAAGTTTGCATCTTTAACTAGAAAAAATCGAGGCAGTAGAATTGAAAAAGAGGTTAAACTTCACAACCATCATTTCAAGCACACCATAATTTTTAAAATTCTTATGGATATGCACCTCCTTATGCTCCACCTCCTAAAAGAAATCTTGAGGAAACATTGCATGTATTCATTGAAAAGAAAGAGACAATCAATATTTAACTTGCTTTAAACATGATCGATTTTAAAGATACTCTTGCAAAATTGACATCTACTCTTAGTTTCCAAGAGAAAGTTAAGTTTCCATCCCAACCATAACAAAATCTCAAAGGACAATATAATGCAAATATAAGTAGTTCTAGAAGCCAACACATGGATCAAGTCAAATCAGTCATTACTCTTCGCAGTGGTAAGATTTTTTAGAAACCCACTCTTGAACCTTGTGAGAAAGATGATGAGTCAATCTCTGAGGGTAAGGAAAGGGTTAAATTTGAAAATTGTAAAAAAACAACTGATCCCCCGCCAGCACTTCCATTTTCCCATGTCATAACCAAATAAAAGAAAGTCAATCATAACTCTGAAATTTTTGAAACTTTCAAATAAATAAGAATCAATATACCTTTGTTTGATGCTATTAAACAGGTTCCTTCCTATGCTAAATTTTTAAAAGATATATGAATGGTAAAGAGGAAACTGAATGTGAAAAAGAAAGTCTTTTTAACCGAACAAGTAAGTGCAATTCTTCATAACAATAATGCTTTGAAATATAAAAACCCTGGTTGTCCTACAATTTCTTGTTTTATTGGAGAACATAAAATTGAAAGAGCCTTAATTGATCTTAGAGCTAGTGTGAATTTACTTCCATATTCAGTTTTTCAGAGTCTCAATCTATGTGAGTTAAAACCAACTTCTATAACTCTTTTACTTGCTGATAGATCTATAAGAGTGCTTAAAGGAATAGTTGAAGATGTAATCCATTTCCTGTTATTTTAGGACGTCCATTTCTTGCAACTTTTAATGTATTGATTAATTATAGGAATGGACTGATGAAGCTATCATTTGGAAACATGACATTGGAGATGAATATTTTTAACATTTGCAAGCAATCTGGAGATGATAATGATTTATAAGAAGTAGATCATATTGACGAATTAGTTTATAATCAACTTAAATCTACTTTAAGTAAAAATAAGTTGGATGAATCTGAAGATTTACAAATAATTTATTCTAAGAAAGAAATCACGAATGAAAAACGCACCGAAAATATTGATGCAAATCTTTTTTCAAAAATGACAACAAATTCAATGTCTGACATCACACCAATCGATGATTACTTTCTTAACGAATCCTTACTTTCTCTTAGTCCAATCCCTTGGTATGATAAAAATATCAATTTTCTTACTTTAGAAGATTTGCCAGCTGATTAGAGTACCCAAGACAAAGAAAAGTTTTTGAACGAAATGAAGAACTTTTATTGTGATGACCCTAATTTATTCAAATATTGTCCTGATCAAATATTTTGAAGATGCATTCTTAACAATAAGGTAAATAGTGTCATTAAACTTTGTCATTCTGAAGCATGTGCAAGTTATTTCTTGTCAAAAAAGACAGTTGTAAAAATCTTTCAAAATAGATTTTATTGGCCCACCATGTTCAAGGACACGCACCCATTCTGCAAAACATGTGAAAATTGTCAAAAAGTTTTGTTTTTATAATTCTCAACTCTATTCATTCCCTAGAGAGCTAAGATCAAGATAGAACAATCCTTATGGGGCTTGTGATATTGAAAATTCAATGACTGACAATGTTTTTAAAGAAAATGGGCATCGTTTGAAAGCTTACTTTAATAATTTTCCTAGTGAAAATGAATCAACTGGTTTGAATGATCTCGTAGATAAAGGTTGATTTTTTTTTCTCACATTGTTTTTGTGTTTTTTTTAGTGATTTTTGTTAGTTTATCTCATCCCAGTCAAATGACGGACAACGGTACTTCGTGACTTAAGTCGGTTCTTTTAGTTTTCTATAATAACTAATATCTGTGTATATATTTCTACAATTCTTTGAATCTCTCTTCTAATTCTCATTTGAAAATGGACACTAATCTTGAAAAATTGAAAAAGTATTTTCCCACTCTACCTTAGAATGCGATTACAAAAATTTATCATGCTAGATGTGCTAGATTGAGGTTATTAATGAATCATGAAATTCCTAAAGATATTTACTAGTTGATTGAAGCAAAGGTCTAATTATGAAGTGAGTCCTCTAAGGCCTTCATTTCACACATGCTTGGAACTGGTAAAAACACTTTTGCAAAGAAACATCGTGTAAAATGATTGAAAGTTTGTCATCGATATGCTAGATGGACTTGTAATGCAGAATGTCATTCTTTAAGAATGTATCTATAAATCGTGAAGATAAAATATAGTTCATTAAGGATGGCCTGAGTAAGGAGTCTTTAGATAATCTTCTATTAACTTTTGAGACACATCCTAGTGGAGATGTGCATCATGCAATTCATGATTTATGGCCACTATTTCATAAAGAACATGCTCGACTTAGTCTTGAGAATCTAACTAAAAAAGACCTTGTGTGTCAATTTTTAAGAAAACTGGATGAGAAGCCTATCCCCGACCCATAAAGGACATTTAAGTCGTTCTTAGACGTAATACCAAGGGAAGATATGAGCCACAATCATAACTACCTGTACAAACATATGCTTTTTCAAAAATAAATAAATAAATAAAGAGAGATAGAGAGAGAAAGAGTGTGAGACTCTAGCTGGCTTACACATAGGTGGTATGATTGCCTTTTTAATTTCTCATCTATAAAATTCTCTTTTCCTTCCCTTCATTTCCACTCAACCCATACATTCATCAAATATATAAATGTGTAGAAATGGCAAGTTCCTCAAGTCATCAAATAAAAAGCATTTGTGTTTTCGGTGGATTTAGTCCTGGAAAAGAAAAGGAGTTTTTAGAAACAGCAAATTATCTTGGTCAGGTGCTAGTTGAGAGAAAGATTCATTTAGTGTATAGGGGAGGCAATCTTGGGTTAATGGATGGTGTGTTAATAACTGTATTTTTAGAAGGTTGTCAAGTTTTGAGGGTTATCCCCGAAGCTTTAGCATAAGGGGACATCATTGGAAAAATAATTGGAGAGGAACTTCAAGTCTCTACAATGCCGGCTCAAATGAATGCAATGTTTAATCATGCTGATGCCTTCATTACTTTACCATGTGGTCTAGGCACATTAGAAGAGATCTTTCATATTTTCTCTTGGGCCCAACTGCACATTCATCATAAACCCATAGGTTTGTTAAATGTTAATGGTTATTATGATAAGTTGTTGTCTTTTCTGGATCATGCTATGGAATAGGAATTTCTAACATCTTCTACACAATAAATCATAATCTCTGCTGCTACTGCTGAACAATTGATTGACCAACTACAATATTTCATTCCTGTAATTGATCCTTCTATGAGTCGCATAAATTGGTCAACTAAAGAAAGTCATAAAAAGTTTAGATTGGATTTGAGTCTTCATTTGTGAATCTTTGTGTCTTTTGGTTTTATTATTATGTTTTGTTGTTTCTTATATTTGTTTAGTGTGTTTCAAGTTTGTCAATGGTCATTATTTCAAGTGATATGTTCTATACTCTATCTTTCTACCTTAGAACATTGAGGACAATGTCTCGTTTTGGTTGGGGGGAGAGGGTAGTAGCTTAAAAAAAACTAACTATGTTTTCTATTTCATAAAGCATATGCAAAATTGTTGTTACTATGATGGCAGAGTAAGGAGAATTTTTTATGACTCTTGAGACGCATCTTAGTAACTATTTGTAACAAGGTCTATCATAATGCTTCTTGAAATATTCAGATTTACAAACTCTTGCATTGTCATCACTTAATTCTGCTCATATACTTATTTAACATGTATTCTTAAACCTTAATTTACACACACACTTTAAATATATGATTATAAGTTGCATATTGGATTATTACATTATTTGTGTTCTTTTGTTAAAGGTAACAACTAAGGGAAAGGGATAGTGTATAATTTAAAAAAAAAGAAAAAAATGAAATAATGATAATAAAAATATAGATAAGTTTGGTTTCGTAGCCTCCCTAACCTAAGCAATTAAACCTGAAGGGGTGTTTTAATACTTAATACCCTCAAGTTAACTGACTTAGGAGTTATTGGCCTAACGCTTGTTACATGGGTTGAAGAGAAAAGATTAAGGGAATCAAACATTGCACTATCTACATATCAGTATCTGCAACCCAAGTTACTAAACTCGTAGGGGTGTCCCAACACCTAATGCCCTAAGACCAACTGGTGTGGAAGTCATTAGCCGAAAGCTTATTACATGGGTTAAAGATGCATAATGTTTTAAGTTATATGTATATATGTTAAAAAAAATAAAAAAAAGATAAAAATAATAATCTTAACTCAAGGAAGTTAACCTTAAACATTAGAACAAAAATTTTGTTTTCTTTCATGAAAAGCCCCATAATTATATGTTGCTATATTGAGTATAAAAGAAAGGTTTATTAATATCTTGTTAAGAGATATTGAGCAGATATATAAATTTAATAAAAGTTTGTTTATTTGGATAGATTAACGGAAGTTGAATGATGACTACATTGTTTTATGGAATTTGCAAAATATTTTTCTATTTTAACGCTTTGATTACTAGGAACTAGTAATAAGCTGGTTGGGGGTGTGATTAATACTTAAAAGTATTTTTTTATCAAGGTTTTATGTCATCATTCTACACTTGAAGTATCAATAACTCCTTAACTAAAACATGTTTTATAATAATATATCTAATAATATGAGATACCTTTAATTTATAGTAAATATTCATTTTAAATGCAGGTCTATCAAGATAATAGAGTTCATTATTTGAGCCATATCTAGAGTTCTATAAGTCAAAATGATCTGAATTTTTTATATAAGAAAGTGAGATAATTTCCTTCAACTTTTATGTTTTTAAGTGACTCCAATTTTGATGTTATCAATGACATTTTGGGTAGATAAAAGAAGATAAGGATTGTCACCAAGTCAAGAGTTGGTCACCTACTCATCAATTAGTCATCAAATCAATAGTTCTCAATTTTGGCCTATAAAAGGAGGCATTTGCCATGCATTTAGACATCTTGGTGTCCAGATCAAGATCATGCTTTTGCTTTCTCTCTTTGTATTTTTGTAATGTTTATGATTTGCTTTCATTAATATCAAGTTTATGCCTTTCATTTCCTTTCCTTAGTTAACTTTTATCTTATTTATGTTCTTATTTTGTTTATTTATTTTTCTTTTTTTTATTATGTTTACCTAAGTTTATTATGTCAAGGTGAAAAGGCTGCACTAATGGTGTAAGAATAACTATAGTGTAAACTTGTTATGGACTTTAATGTTTGATACTAATATGTTTTGTATTTGTTATCTTGTTCACTCTTTAATACTTTGCTTGTTAAATGACTAATATTGATTTATATTGTATAACACTTGGTACAACAAATGCTTGGCACTTTCATAGTTTATATTGTATAGTATAACCGACACTTGAGCTATGAAAGGAACTTGATTTGTTGTTAACATAAGTTATAATCATGAATGTTTGAGGAGATTTACAAGTATTAGCATTAATCAATAAGATGACTAATGTAATCATGTTAACAATATATAATCTGATTGGAACCTCCTTTGTGTGTGGTTTTCAATTGAATAATAAGAGTTCAGACTATACTTATTGGACATACCATTAGTGGATCCTCTAACCTTGACATTTGTTATTATCATCGTTTAATCCTTACATTAATATTTCATCTCCAAGTTCTCATCTTCTTCTTCTTCTCTTTTATTATTATTATTATTATTATTGTTATTATTACTACTACTACTAGTACTACTATTTTGTTGTTGTTATTGCTATGGTTATTGTTTAATTTGTACAATTAACCTCCCTATGGTTCATCCCTAGTCTTGTCAGGTTATTTATTACTTTGATACTCCTGCACTTGGGAGAAGACATCAATCTTTTAATCGTGTCATATGCATTAAACAACTTTTTCATCAAAGTGTCCATGAAACCCTAAAAAATTATAATTTAAATTTACAGTTGTGCAAACCCTTATGTTATAAATCTTATGGTTGTGAGGATGATGATGTTTGTGGGATTGAGAACTAGAATGATTGGATCATAATTGAATTATGAGATGTTAGATATTAAAAATGTAAATAAGGTATATGTTAATAACTTAGGACCTCTCAATATAAGAGAGACTTTGCCAAAATTTTGGATGCAATTTTGATGGAACCTGTATATCTGGAAAAAAAATTACCTGAAAATTTTTAATGTATTGTGAAAAAGAATGTAGGAAATCGGGGTTATTATAGTGTGAACATTTTTGAACAACAACCAAACAATTCATTTACCGCGAGTTAACTTTATAGATAACAAGAATAACTAATGTACAATAAAATAAATTAAGGTTATATATACATATCCAATACACATAAAATTCTTATGTTAAATATTACAATTCATAAAAAATAAAAATAAAAATAAAAACTATTTAAAAGTACATAAAAATTATTTAAGATTTAAAATTTACCTTCAAGAGCTGAGAAATTTAGGATTTACAATTGACTTCAGAAGTTGGGAAAATCAATTGAAAGTTATTGAAAGTAAGCTAGATAGAGTGGACATATGCGCCTCATGTGTTATAATATTTTGTAAGTTCCTGTATGATGGAACATGTATTTTATAAGCTATAAAATGATGAGAAAAACTATAAAAAAAATAATAAATTGATATATTTTAAAGTTTGTTTTTTAGGTTATGTTAACAGTTATGATTTCGCTTGAATATAGGGTTTTGTTCAGGCAAATAGGATAGAAAAGGAGGTTGAAATCCTTACTAGATTCTTTAGGTGAAAGAGGATTGGAACTATGGCTACTAAGAAAGTGGTTTGAGGACTGTTTTGATTTGGAAACAAGTAGAGAAAAATGATTGCTATTGGTTAATTTAGGTGAAGTTGTGTGATAGGTTTGTCTGGTCTTGATTCGTATGAAGAGATGGAGGAGATTTTGTCATTATTGGTTTGTGAAGGGCCTATTAATGGTGAAGGATAAAGTGGAGAGTGAGCTGCTGCGTGATGGGCTATTGCTCACATCAAGTTTTTAATTGAATAGTGTCTTTGTTCTTCTTACAGAGAAATAAAGGGACAAGGGGTGGATGAAAGCTTTTAAAAGTGACTGAATTTGGTAATGGGATGAAAACGAAGAGTAGACGACATCTAGGTTTTCTTTGGAGGGATAAAGGTTTTTTTTTTTGTTTTTTTGTTAATTGACCTAACTTGTGTCTTTTACTTTCTTTTAATTTTTAGGATTGTTTTTTCTTTTTGTCTCAATGGCCATACAAAGTTCTTTTCTATTTTTATTGTTTGGGCTCCTTTCAAAATAGAAAAACTAATATTAGAAGATTTTATTTTCTTATTGAATTAGGATTTTTTTTCTAATTTTTCAATCTCAAATTAATTCTCTATTTATTTATTCCTAATTAATATATTGTATTCCAATATATTTTAGTTTTCAATCATCATAGCTCCCTTTTCTTTTGCGCTTCTCACTTCACTTTGTAAATTATTTTTTCTTTTTATATTTTTTATTTTGTTTTATTTTGTTACGTGAATTAAGTGAAATAAAAAAAATTATCAAAAATCATGAAAATGATGAAAATTGATTAAAGTTCATTAAAACATATATATATATATATGCATTTTTTATCTTTAAAAATGAATGCAACAAAAATTGGGGTTCGAAAGTGAGTTATGACAGTTGCCTCTTCTTTACAACACTTATAATACAAATACATTGGAGAATTGATTTTTCTTAAGCTGTATATAGTCAATTTATAAATAAAAGAGAAATAACACAACACAAAATCTAAATATGTTCAAATTATTACGTGACCAACCTTGACATGATAGCTTAAATGGATCCAAATTGTTATATGACCAACCTTGACATGAAATACAAATGATTCCAAATTGTTAAATGTTAACCTAGATAAGAGAATTTAAAAATGGCTTAAAATTATTAGATAATCAACCTCAACATGAGAATTTAAAAAAAGGTTAAAATATATATGTCATCTTGAGGCACTCAACACCTGTATACTTGGCAAATTTAAGCAACTTGAACTTTTATGAAACACCTATATTTGGCACCCAACATATTTTATATGTTTTCATATAATTATATAAATCCATACCTATAATTGCTGTTAAAAGATCTTTAATTTCTATGAGCTTCTCAATCTTTGATTCTTCTATAGAGTTCTCATTCGATACGTCTTTTAAAGTTTGCTTTAGAGTGGAGCTAACCCTACTTATTAGGAGGGTGGTGGCACTAAAAAAGAATTAAAGAGCCTGTAGAATTGAGCATCAAGAGTCATTTATAGGAATGTTGTGGTTTCTTGCTGAGTAGTGTTTATCAGATATGGATGAAAATCATATGGTATATTTAGAGTTTTAAGAGTCATAGGGATGTGTTATGAGACGTACATTTTTAAAGCTTTCTCTTTATTTGAGAACTTTTAACCAAATTTCCTAATATGAAGATTATATTTGAGCAAATCAATAAGCCTGACTATCTCATTTCTCATCAATTCAATATCTTTTTAGTAGTTTTACTCAAGAATAACTTTTTTTTTTATTTTCCATTACTTTAAAAAGATTAAGCTTTCAAAACATCATTTGTTTTTATTTCCTTTTTTTGTGAAAAAAAATCTTGCATTAAGATAAATATTTATAAAGAAGAAACAAAATGGATATGATAATACAAAGAGATACCTTGAAGGATAATTTTAATCATTATATGAAAGGGAAGGTTAGCTATCAAAATGGTTGAATCGAGACCTATAAGATATAAAGAGTATACACTAGAGCGTTGCCACATCGACTGCTAGTCATTATTAAGTAGACAATCCACAAAGTTTGGTTTGAAAAGTATTACTTATATCAAAAAACATTGAGTCATTGCTACTTCCTCATGCTAGCCTAATTCAATATGTGTGCAAAATAAAATATTATGTTGTGTGTGCATGGATATAAATTCATATCCAATCTAAAGAAAAAATTGATTAACAAAAAACAAACATACAAGAATCATATAAATATAAACACCAAATTATAACATTAAGTACATTTTAAGCAAATTAAACAAAAAAAAAGTATGGTAAAAGGGTTCATCACATCCAACATATTATCATTGAAAAATAAACAGGAAAAGTTTATCCCTAAGGATCCCTAGTGAAGTTAGCACTCTGTCACAAGGAAAATTTGATGAGTACTTAAAAATATATTTTTATCAACATTTTATATCATCATTTTGCACTTAAAATATCAATAACTTCTTAACTCAAACATGTTTAATAATAATATATCTAATAATATAAGATAACTTTAATTTATGGTAAATGTTCATTTTAAATGCATGCCTATCATATAAATAAAAGAATTAATTGATGAGTTTAAGAACTGAAATTGAAAGGACAGAGAGATGGTCAAATATAAAAAAGAGATGCTGGTGCAGTTCAAACTAGAACACTATTCAGTAATTAGGTTATATCTAAAGTTGTAGATCTCGAATTTAGGTCTACTTTATATGGATGGAAAGGTAAGACATATGCTTGTAACTTTTATATGGAGGTCTGGTTTTAAAAAGGCCATTTTCAAATCCAAATTGTAACAACAATGCAAAAGTATAAATCTATCTTGCAGCCCGAACACTATTATGTTTTTGGCCCATATCTGGAGTTCTAGAAGTCCAAATAACCTCCATTTATTTTCTTGGAAAGATGAGACAATTTTCTATAACTTTCATGTTTTCAAGTGCTTTCAATTCTGACGTTATCAATGATATATTTGGGTAGACTAGAGAAGATAAGGATTGTCACCAAGTTAAGAGATGGTCATCCACTCATCAATTAGTCATCAAATCAATAGTTCCTAATTTTAGCCTGTAAAAGGAGGTCTTTGCCATGGATTTAGGTATCTTGTTTTCTAGATCAAAATTATACTTTTGCTTTCTCTCTTTGTACTGTTTAAGTTTTATTTTAATTAATATCAAGTTTATACCTTTCATTTCCTTTCCTTTACTTAGTTAACTTTTATGTTATTTATGTTCTTATTTTGTTTATTTATTTTTCTTTCTTTCATTATGTTTAGTTAAGTTTATTGTGTCAAGGTGAAAAGGTTACACTAATGGTGTAAGAATAAGTATAGTGTAAACTCAACATGGACTTTAATGTTTGATACTAACATGTTTTGTATTTGTTATCTTGTTCACTTTTAATACTTTTCTTATTTAATGGTTAATCTAGATTTATGGTGTATAACACATTGTACAACAAATACTTGCCACTTTCATAACCCATCTTGTATGATATAACCAACACATGAGTTATGAAAGGAACTTGATTTGTTGTTAACATAAGTTATAATCATGAATGGCTGATAACATTTATAAATATTAGCATTATTTGAATAAGATAAGTAATGTAATCATGTTAACAATTTATAATTTGATTGGAACCTCCTTTGTATGTGGTTTGCAATTGAATAATAAGAGTTTATACTATATTTATTTGACATATCAATAGTGGATCCTCTAACATTGACATTTATTGTTATCATTGTTTAATCATAACGTTAATCTTCTATCTCAAAGTTCTCATCAATTTCTTTTTCTTCTTCTTTATTATTATTACTACTACTACTACTATAACTATAATGATGACTACTATTATTACTAATACTAATATTATTATTGTTGTTGTTGTTGTTATTGTTGTTATTGTTGTTGTTGTATTATTATTATCTGTAATTTATACAATTAACCTCCCTGTGGTTCAACTCTGGTCTTGCCGAGTTATTTATTATTTCAACACTTATATACTTGAGAGAAGACATTAATCTTTTGGTTGAGTAAGACGTCTTTAGATAATTTTCTATTAACTCTTAAGACGCATCCTAATAGAGATATGCATCATGCAATTCATGATTTATGGCTCTATTTTCATAAAGAACATGATCGACTTAGTCTTGGAAATCTGAATAAAAAAGACTCTGTTTATCAGTTTTGAAGAAAACTGGATGGGAAGGTTATCCCCGACTCATAGGGGGCGTTTAAGCCATTCTTGGAAGTAAAACAAAGGGAAAATGTGAGTCACAATCACAATTATAATTTGAATCTTAATTTATAAAAAATTATGTCTTTTAGTTTTATTAATAGAGCATAATATTTGTGTTTTGTTGTTTTTTATGTTTGTTTAAGTATATTTTAGGTTTGTCAGTATTCAATGTTTCAAGTGATGTGTTTTATAATACTCTATCTTTCTACCTTAGAACATCAAGGACAATGTCTCATTTTGGTTGGGAGGAAAGGGTAGTAGTTGACAAAAAAAATTAACTAACTGTGTTTTCTATTTTATAAAGTATGTGCAAAATTGTTGTTACTATGATGATAGAGTAAAAGAGCTGTTTGTTAAAGTGACTTTTGAGACGCATCTCGGTAACCATTCTTAACAAGGTTTATCATAATATTTCTTGAAATATTCAAGTTTACAAACTCTCATATTGTTATTACTTAATTCTCTTCATATACTCATTTAACATGTATTCTTAAATCTTAATTTTCACACACAAACACTAACATATAATTGTGGTTTGCATATTGGATTATTACATTATTTATGTTTTTTTGTTAAATATAATAATTAAAGAAAATGAATAGTATATAATTTGAAAAAAAAGGCAAAAAAAATAATGATAATAAAAATATAGATAAGTTTGGTTTCATAGCCTCCCTAACCTAAACAATTAAGTCCGAAGGGGTGTTTGAACACCTAATACCCTAAAGTCAACTAACTTGAGAGCTATTGGCTCAACGCTTGTTATACGGGTTGAGGAGAAAAGCTTAAGGGAATCAAACATTGCACTATCCACATATTAGTATCTGCAACTCGAGTTACTACGCTCATAGGGGTGTCTCAACACCTAATGCTCTAAGATCAATTGGCCTGGAAGTTATTAGTTGAAAATTCATTACATAGGTCAAAGATGCATTGTGTTTTAAGTTATATATAACTATATGTTGATTCATTGAGCATAAAAAAAAGGTTTATTATATCTTGTTTAAGAGGTATTGAGTAGATATATAATTTTAATAAGAGTTTGTTTATCTAGATAGATTAATAGAAGTTGAATGATAAATACCTTACATTATGGAATTTGCAAATTTTTTTTCTATTTTAACACTTTGATTACTGGAGATTAGTAATAAGCTGGTTAGGGGTGTGATGAGTACTTAAAAGTGCATTTTTATTAAGGTTTTATATCATCATTTTGCACTTGAATTATCAATAACTCCTTAACTAAAACATGTTTTATAATAACATATCTAATAATAAAAGATAACTTTAATTTATAGTAAATGATCATTTTAAATACAGGCTTATAACATAAATGAAAGGATTGATTGATGAGTTTAAGAACTAAAATTGAAAGGACAAAGAGATTGTCAAATATAGAAAAGAGATACCGGTGTAGTCCAAACCGGAACACTGTTCAGTAATTAGGTCATCTATGAAGTTGTAGATCTCGAATTTAGGTCTACTTTATATGGATAGAAAGGTAAGACATAGGCCTGTAACTTTTATATGGAGGTCTGGTTTTAAAAAGGCTATTTTCAAGTTCAAATTATAGCAACAATAAAGCAGTATGAATCTATTTTGTAGCCCGAATACTGTTCAGTGTTTAGCCTATATCTGGAGTTCTAGAAGTCTAAATGACCTCCATTTATTTTCTTGAAAAGATGAGATAATTTTCTACAAGTTTCATGTTTTCAAGTGTTTTTAATTCTAACGTTATCAATGATATATTTGGGCAGACTAGAGAAGATAAGGATAGTCACCAAGTCAAGAGGTGGTCATCCACTCATCAATTATTCATCAAATCAATAGTTCCTAATTTTGGCCTATAAAAAGAGGCATTTGCCATGTATTTAGACATCTTGGTGTCCAAATCAAGATCATGCTCTTGCTTTCTCTCTTTGTATTTTTATAATGTTTATGATTTGCTTTCATTAATATCAAGTTTATGCCTTTCATTTCCTTTCCTTAGTTAACTTTTATCTCATTTATGTTCTTATTTTGTTTATTTATTTTTCTTTTTTTTTATTATGTTTAGCTAAGTTTATTATGTCAAGGTGAAAAGGCTGCACTAATGGTGTAAGAATAAGTATAGTGTAAACTTGTTATGGACTTTAATGTTTGATACTAATATGTTTTGTATTTGTTATCTTGTTCACTCTTTAATACTTTGCTTGTTTATTGTATAACACTTGGTACAACAAATGCTTGGCACTTTCATAGTTTATATTGTACAGTATAATCGACACTTGAGCTATGAAAAGAACTTGATTTGTTGTTAATATAAGTTATAATCATAAATGCTTGAGGAGATTTACAAGTATTAGCATTAATCAATAAGATGACTAATGTAATCATATTAACAATATATAATCTGATTGGAACCTCCTTTGTGTGTGGTTTCCAATTGAATAATAAGAGTTCATACTATACTTATTGGACATACCATCAGTGGATCCTCTAACCTAGACATTTATTATTATCATCGTTTAATCCTTATGTTAATTTTCTATCTCAAAGTTCTCATCAACTTCTTATTCTTTTTCTTTTTTACTACTACTACTATGACTACTACTAGTACTAATATTCTTAATGTTATTGTTATTGTTATTGTTATTGTTATTGTTATTGTTATTGTTATTGTTATTGTTATTGTTATTGTTATTGTTATTGTTATTATTCTTGTTGTTGTTATTATTATTATTGTTATTTTTGTTGTTGTTATTATTGTTGTTGTATTATTGTTATCTATAATTTATATAATTAACCTTCCTATTGTTCGACTACGGTCTTGTCAGATTATTTATTACTTTGACACTCCTGTACTTGTAAGAAGATATTAATCTTTTCGTTGTGTCAACATCATAGTGGACTATTGTGTAAAAAGAGTGAAAATAAAAGAAAAGAAAGTTGCTACCTAGTTTTATAGTAACTACGAACTCTAATTGTCTTTTAGAAGTTCCAAGTAAATGGTTGATTATGCTAAAAGAAAGATAAAAATTACCTAAGACATCTTAAAAAAGATAAGTTGCTTCATGTTCATTTGTTATGATAAAAATACGTTTTATGCTTACATGTTTAGAATTTACTTAAATTGTTCAATATGCTGTTGTTGTTAATGATACAATGTTATATGACCTAAGATATGAATTTGGTATGTAGGCCTGACTATTATGCTTAATACTCATTTTTTATATACAGGTTTTAGATATGAAAGAATGATGAATGATAGATTGAGCTTTAGTCCATTTCTTATGTTATATTCAAAATTGAATCAAAATAGGCCTATGTTGGATATTAATCAACATATGAAAATATATTTGTTCACTTGAAATAAATTTTCAGTTTTTTTTTAAATAATGAGAACTCAAATATTAAATATTCCTATTATTCACTCATTAACATAATTGAACAACGACTAGATGGTTCGTTTATCATGGGTTGACTTTATAAATAAATAAAAAAATTTGTTGCATAATAAAATCATAAAAGAAAAACATAGGTTGCTTCTAAAATAATTTTAAATACAATAAAGGTTTAATCACATACCAAGTAATTTTGTCATTCACGTGCCAATATCCTTGAACATCAACCGAATCATTCATTTATCCCAAGTTGACTTTATGGATAACAAGAATAATTAATATGCAACAAAATAAATTAAGGTTATGTATACAATCAAATACACATAGAGTTCACTTGAACCAAATATCATAATTATTAAAGAATTTACCAGTAAATCAAAAACATTTAAAGTACATAAAAGATTCATTTTATATTTAAAATTGACCTTCGAGTGCTAAAAAAATTAGCTGAAAGTTACTATAAGTAGGCTAGATAAAGTTAATCGATAAAATTGCACCTCATGTGCTATCGTGTCTGATGGGTTCCTGTATGTAAGTCCATCTACTCCAAACGCCTTAAAAAACCTATAAAAAGAAAATAAAACAACAACAAACTAGTTTACTTTGAAGGCTATTTTTCAAGTTGTGTTAATGAATATAATTTATCTTGAATTTAGGGTTTTGTTCATATAAATTAGATAGAAAAGAAGGATAGAATTCTTATTGAATTCTTAGGTAAAATAAGGTTAGAACTCATAGTTGTTGGGAGGGTGGTTTAGGGGTTGTTTTGATTGTAAAACAAGTGGTTTAGGGGTTGTTTTGATCTTAAAACAAGTAGAGATTGAGGGCTTACCACTATTTGATTTGGATAAGGCTTTGTGATAGGTTATTCTAGTCATGAGAGTTGGAAAAAAATATATATATGAGAAAGGATATTATATATGGTGGCTTGCCATTTTATTAAAAGAAAAACTATATAAAAGGAAAAGGGTTGAAAAAAACCTTCTAGAGCATGACTAAATTTGGTAGTGGGATAAAAAGAAATGGTTAATTGTGATTAGGTTTTTTGTTTTTTAAGGAGAGTTTTTTTTTTGTTGGTTTACCTAGCTTGTGTATTTTTATTTTTATATTTTTTTTCAGGTTTGTTCTTCCCTTTGTCTTAGAATCCATCGATATATGCTTGGTTCTCTTTTATTTATATTATTTGGTCTTCTTTTAAAATAAAGAAACTAATATTAGAATATTTTATTTTATCTCCTTATTGAATTATAAACTTTTTCTTTTCAATCTCAGGTTAATTTTTCACTTTTTTTCTTAATTGTGTATTATCTTTTATTTTTATCCTCAGTTATCTTTAGTACCTGTTTTCTTTTTTTTTTTTGCCCCTTTCATTTCAGTCCATAAATTTTATTCTTCCATTCTTTTATTTATGCAAATGATGGAAATTGATTTAATTTCATTAAAACATATAATTTTATATTTCTAAAAGCACGTGAAAACAAATTAGAGGTCAAGAATATGTTATAAAATTGTTGTAATCAAGTTGTTTATCTCGTATATGCATCATTATTGAATTCTTTTATGATTATTTGAACATTTTAGCACCTTATGATAATAATACAAAACAAATGACTTGCCTAATAGGTAATGCTTCCATTTTTTCAAAGCCTAAAAATATACATAGAACTACTTATTTTTCGTGGAACACTTTAATCTACCATCAACAAACTTCTCGTTAAAAAATGTTATAATTCTTTTTTTCTATGACAATACATCCTTAATTTCTACACCACAAGTATTACATTTGACCTCAAATAATTATTTTTTTTAATTTTAAAAGTTTTAAACCAGAGTAAATTTAATTTTTCTTTCATTAAAATAAAGCTTTTTTTCACTAACATAAACAAAAGATTAATGTATTCTCTCAAGTGTAAGAGTGTCAAAGTAATAAATAATTCGGCAAGATCAAAATTGAACCACAAGAAGATTAACTGTATAATAATAATAATAATAATAATAATAATAATAATAAGAGGTATTTGAGATGTACGATTGATGTGAAGATTAAACAATGATGAAAATAATTGTCAATGTTAGAGAATCTACTAATGGTATTTCAAACAAGTATAGTATAAACTCTTTTTATTACTCAACTGGAAACCACACACAAAAGAGGTTCCAATCAAATTATAAATTATTAATATGATTATATTAGTTATCTTATTCGAATAATGTTAATACTTGTATGTATTGTTAGATATTTATGATTATAACTTATGTTAACAACAAATCAAGTTCCTTTCATAGCACAAATATTGGTTATACCATACGATTAAGCTATAAAGGTGACAAGTATTTACTGTACCAAGAGTGATACAATATAAATCTAGAGTAACCATTTAACAAGTAAAGTATTGAAAGTGAACAATATAATAGATACAAAAAATGTTAGTATTAAACATTAAAATTCACGTTGAGTTTATGCTATATTTATTCTTATACCATTACTATAACATTTTCACGTTGACATAATAAACTCAATTAAATATAATGAAAGAGATAAATATAAATAAAAAATATAAGGACATAAATAAGATATAAGTTAACTAAGTAAAAGAAAGGAAATGAAAGGCATAAATAAGATATTAATGAAAGCAAAACTTATGTATTATAAAAATATAAAGAGAAAGCAAGAATATAATTTTGATTTGAAAATCAAGATACCTAAATGCATGGTAAATGCCTCCTTTTGTTGGCCAAAGTATGGAACTGTTGATTTAATGACTAATTGTTGAGTGGGTAACCACATCTTTACTTTAGTAACAATCCTTATCTTTTTGTCTAGAGAAATCATCGTTACTAACATTAGAATTTGAACAGATTGTCTTCATAAAAGTTTTAGAAAATTATCTTAGCTTTGCAACAAAAAAAATAGTGCATTTGGTATTCTAGAACTAGAGATATAAGCTGAAAACTTAACAACATTTGAGCTACAGAATAAATTCATACTTCTTTTTTGATGCTAAAATTTGGACTTTTAAACAACAAAATTGAGTCTTAAACTCTTATGAATTTTTAAGCCTATGTCTTAGCTTTCTATCTATATAAACCAAACTAAAATGCAAGATATATTGCTTCAAATATGATCCAATGACTTAACAGTATTCCAATTTGGACTGAATCATCATATCTTTTCTAAGCTTAGCCCTCTCTTTGTCTTCTTAATTTCAGTAGTTAAACTCATCAATCAATTGTTTCATTTATATGATAGGCCTACATTTAAGATGAACATTTACCATAAATTAAAGGCATCTTATATTTATTATATATGTTATTATAAAACATGCTCTAGTTAAGGAGTTATTGATACTTCAAGTGCAAAATAATAATATAAAACCTTAATAAAAATACACTTTTAAATATTAATTATTCACCTCTTCTCCCAAATCAAACTTCCTTTTTCTTTATACATTTAGTAACTGATGCAACTACTCACCTCACTAATTGTTTTAGGAACCAACTACACTCTAATAACCCTAACCTTCTCCTTGTGAATATGTATGTAAATACTAAAAACAAGAGTTTATTAGTTATAAAACCACACTTATTTAGGTTCATATATAGTTGATATCCAAATAAAACCTCCAACACTTTTCTCATTTTTTCACATGGTCAATTTCATTTCTAATATAAATTAGAATGTCATTAAAATAAGAAACCATGAATTTGTTTATAAAAGAACATAAAACATGATTCATCAATAGCAAGAAAGTGTTTGTCATATTAGATAAGCCAAAAGATAAAACCAGACACTCATATAATTGTTCATTTATCTTAAAAGTTATCTTTCACTCATCCTCAACTAAATTTAAATATGATGGCATCTTTTTCTTCAATCAAACTTCATAAAGATTATGACTTTATATAATTGATCAAGCATGTCATCTAATTAAGAAATTAAAAACTTACACTAAAAAATATTTTGTTGATAGTGTGATCATCTACACACATGCCAAATAATACCTTTTTCATGTCAATAAGGTTGGAATTGCATATAGACAAAGGCTCTCTTTAATTTCCCTCTTTTCAACAGCTCCTCTACCATTCCTTTAATATATCACCCTTAGGACGTTTTCAATAATATGGTATATTTAAAATGTTTGTTTGTAATACCAAGTCAATTTGAAGCTGATGTCTTTTATTGATGGCAATTCATGTAGCGACTCATATGGTAGAATCTTCTTAAATTTAGTATGCAAAGGTTTATTTCCATTAAAAATGTTTGTTTTTTCCTCTTTTAACCTTCCATCTACCAATGCTTTCATAACCAGTACATGAACCTCTCCGATCTCCTTTATATCTAATTAAATCTCATGTTCTTAATTGGCTATAATAAAGAAAACTTTCTCCTGTACTTTATAATTCATATCATAGTTATCAATCTTATGCAAATTCCTTGACCAAGTGTCTAGATTATACATCATATTACCAAGGCCCACCAAATATAAGTTACACACGCATACCCCATATCACAATAAATCTTATCCCTATATTTTCCAATAGAAAAAGGTACTTTACAACACTGGGTTACCTTATTTTCACAACTATCTTAATCCATCAAATTTTATATGGTTTAGGATAGGGTTCTAATGATAATTTTAACTTATCAATAATATGTTTTCTAATATTTTTACAGCTATCATTATCAATGATCAAATTAGATAAATTATTATTTATGGTGAATCAAGTATAAAACAACCTATTTTATTATAAATCCTCACTAATTTTGGTGTTAGCTCTCACTAGGGATTGCTTTAATGCTTTTACCTAGGTCAACCTTGGTTTCATCCATCAAAATTCAACTAGCCTTGGTTTTACCATATATGTCAATTTGGCCTGATTCTAGTGAAGGTGTTTTCAACCCAAATAAGTTAGCTCAAGTTTGAATTGATTTAATGGTAGCATGTGAGGTATGTTTGGGCTATGTTTTGGGTGTTGTATAGGCTTTAATTATATATGTGGGTTTAGGCATTATTGGGTTTTAATTTGATAAGGATTAGTTAATGGGTTGGAATCCTTTTATAATAAGGATTTACAAAAGACCCAGGTTGAATTGGGAAACATGGTTGGTAGCTATATAGCCTTTTATTGTTTTAGAATGTTTTCTTATACAAAAAAAGATTATTATAACTGGCTACAAGAAAAAAAAAGAGTATTATTTTGTTTCCAATCTTGACAAGGATTTCATGCATATTAAGATAATTAAAAGTCGGTTGTAAAAGGAGAAATTTCTTTATATAAATTATAGAGATTCTCTAACAAACAAGGAAATATATAAGGAAAGATACGGGAAGCTATTTAAAAGGAACAAGTCATCATTAATTATTTCTATTCTAGATTGGATTTTAGGTGGTAAAACTAAGAATGAAGATCAATAATTAAATTCATGAAATTCAATGCATGTAAAAGATAATAAGGGTGACAACACTTTTCTATTTCTAATAGGAAGAGATTTCAACTATAAAGAGTTTCTCAAGTAAGGAAAGATTTTTTGAGAGATGAATTAATTATTGTAATGTTTTGATCTTTTATTTGTTCTTATTTAAGTATTATATGGTTTTTAATTTTAGTTTAGGACTTTATTTTAGATTCAATTTATAACAACCTAAAAACATTGTTGCAAACTTGTTTTTAGGCATTAGGCATGTTTAGCTAAAGTTTAGTTTGAACATTTGATTAGTACTCAAAAATTTATTTTTATCATGGTTTTATATCAT
Organism: Populus ilicifolia; assembly: GCA_015708895.1. NCBI lineage: Eukaryota > Viridiplantae > Streptophyta > Magnoliopsida > Malpighiales > Salicaceae > Populus > Populus ilicifolia. Next base: position 1,320,978 of record SRLM01000277.1, on the reverse strand, counting down.
CATTTTGCACTTGAAGTATCAATAACTCCTTAACTAAAGTACGTTTTATAATAATCTATGTAATAATATAAGATACCTTTAATTTGTGATAAATATCCATTTTAAATACAGGCCTATCACATAAATAAAAGGATTGATTGATGACTTTAAAAACTTCAATTGCAAAGGCAAAGAGATGATCAGACTTAGAAAAGAGATATCGGTGTAATCTAAACCGGAACATTGTTCAGTAATTGGGTCATATATGAAGCTATAGATCTCAGATTTAGGTCTACTTTATATGGATGGAAAGGTAAGACATAGGCCTACAACTTTCATATGGAGCTCAAGATCTAAAAAGGCCATTTTCGAGTCCAAATTGTTGCAACAACAAAGAAACCCGAATTTATCCTCCAGCCCGAGCACTGTTCAGTATTTTGGCCATATCTAGAGTTCTAGAAGTCAAAATGAGCTTAAGTTTTTACACAAGAGAGTCGAGACAATTTCCTAGAGCTTTCATGTTTTTAAATGGCTCTAATTTTAACGTCATCAATGACGTTTTGGGCAGACAAGAGAAGATAAGGATTGTCACCAAGTCAAGGGTTGGCCATCTACTCATCAATTAGTCATCAAATCAATAGTTCCCAATTTTAGCCTATAAAAGGAGGTATTTGCCATGCATTTAGGCATCTTGGTGTTCGGATCAAGATCATGCTCTTGTTTTCTCTCTTTGTATTCTTTATAGTGTTTATGCTTTGTTTTCATTAATATCAAGTTTATGCTTTTCATTTCCTTTCCTTTGCTTTGTTAACTTTTATCTTATTTATGTTCTTATTTTGTTTATCTATTTTTCTTTCTTTCATTATGTCTAGTTAAGTTTATTATATCAAGGTGAAAAGGTTACACTAATGGTGTAAGAATAAGTATAGTATAAACTTAATATGGACTTTAATGTTTGATAGTAACATGTTTTATATTTGTTATCTTGTTCACTCTTTAATACTTTGCTTGTTAAATGAGTAATCTTGATTTATGTTGTATAACACTTGGTACAACAAATGCTTGACACTTTCATAGCCCATACTGTATGGTATAACCGACACTTGAGCTATGAAAGGAACTTGATTTGTTGTTAACATTAGTTATAATCATGAATGCTTGACGAAATTTACAAGTATTAGCATTAATTAAATAAGATGACTAATATAATCATGTTAACAATCTATAATCTGATTAGAACCTCCTTTATGTGTGGTTTTCAATTGAACAATAAGAGTTTATACTATACTTGTTTGACATACCATTAGTGGAACCTCTAACCATGATATTTGTTATTATCATTGTTAATCCTTACTTTAATATTTCATCTCAAAGTTCTCATCTTCTTCTTCTTTTTTATTATTGTTATTATTATTATTATTATTATTATTATTATTATTACTATTATTGTTGTTATTGTTATTGTTGTATTATTGTTATTTATAATTTGTACAATAATCTCCCTGTGGTTCGACCCCGGTCTTGCCGGGTTATTTATTACTTCGACACTCCTGCACTTGGGAGAAGACATTAATCTCTTAGTCGTGTCAATATTTTTGTTTGCAACCTAAAAAAGATCTACTAAGTTTATCATGTTTGAGATTATTTATTATTTCTTTTATTGTAAAATCTTGAAATCTTTGATTATTGAATAAACATTGAGTTTTGTTTGTGTAAATGTGTTTTCTTTGCTAGGATAAAGATCACAAATTGACTTATTAAGATATAATTGGCCTTGTGGCATTTTCGTATGCTTTGAGTTCTTGATTCGTTGTAATCAATGGATTCAAGTTTAGTTTATAATACATTTGGTTCTTAGACGCATGGTTATCTCTAGGTCCAAGTTTTTTATCCAAATTAACATGATTCTTAGCTTCCTAGGCTTATCATCTACTTCGTTGTGGATTTCTAGATCTTTATATCCACAGGGTTTATATCATATTTATAATACCTTTATTTTATTAATGCTACTAAATCTTCTCACATTAGTGTACTTCCCACTAAATAGATAAAATTTGCAATTGATATTCGCCCTCTCATTCACTATTATCTCAACTTTTAATGTTATTTTTCTTATCTCATCTAACATAAACATCACCTATACTCCAATTTTACATCAGATTGGTGACTTTAGCCATTTTTAAAATCTTATCACTTACTAATTCTTCTTTTAAAGTCAATTATATTCTTCCAATCTTTAAAACTCAGTGATATAGTTATTAATAAATTTATTTTTTTACATATAGTCTTGATATCATTAAAATAATTACTACCCATAATTAGGAGTAATTAACCTTTTATGCATCATTCATCTCATATATATCCATGATGTACAGGCTATCTTTTATTTCTTAATCATGTATTTGTGTGATGCTTCCATTAATAAAAATCTTTTCATTTTAGATTATACACAACTAATTTCAAATATTCTCTTTTATGATACACACATATTCCTTAACCTAATTAAAAAGCTCTTATGTAGATCTCTATTAAAGGTGGGTAATTTTTGGGCTTATCATAAGGAAAATCCTAAACACATTCCTATCCTCTCTATGATCCTTGTTTATTCCTCTTACTATTCAAACTAAAAGTCTTAAGCTATTCAATATTATTGTCATTATTTGCTCTAAATGATTTAGCTTTAATAATTAGGCTCCTAACGCTACCTTTAAAGCCCTCACATTGTCTTAGATGACCTTAACTTCTTCATTGTGAGGTGTTATATAGCAACCATCTACGTTTATTAAAGAGACTAACTTATTCTGATACCAATTAATGGAGCATACAACATGGATAAGAATTAAGGTTATTAAGCATTAAGGTTACAATCCTAAATTGTAGAGAAATAACTAGAGAAAAATGACATTTAAAAAAATTTTAAAATTCAATAATTTAATAAATAAAATTAGCAAACCAAATATTTGTATAAAGCTTAAAAAGATGAAATTGTATGTACGTAGTCGCTATAGCTCAACTATTAGAGTGAAAGCTTCGGTTTCGAAAGTAGAGTGAAGGCAGCAAGCATAGGTCCTTCGGTCTATAGGCAGGCGATAGGGATAACATTCATCGTCTAAGCCTTAACCCTCTGAGTTGTGTGCTTCCCCTTCCAGAACTGGGCTGCTATCCTAATAAAGTTATTCCTAGCGTATAGGATTGGACAGATTGATTCTTTCTATAATACTAATAGAGTACCCAATATTGATTTAATGGGCTATATATAATAGAAACTGTATTCAAGATTTTGTATAGGAGCTCGGATTCCAGTCCTTTCGTTAGAGGTAAGCATAGTCGAAAAGGAATATAAATCTAAGTATAAAAAGTAATTAAAATAATAATTAATTAGAAAATAATTAAAATAGCTAAAATAACATTTTTGTAAGCCTAATTTGAGGTTATTTTGTTGTTCAACTAGTTATAGCAAGTGAAACTCATATAGAATCAGACATAAAGAATCATCTAACAAAATTTAATTGTGATTCAATAGTTTAATATAAAGTTATGGTTCTTTTTATCAAATTACTTGTATCCAAGCTTGTTCATAAGTTGTTTTTACAGGTTTTTTCTTTTTTATTTGATCCATAAGCATATTCATAACATGTTTTACATAAATTTTATACATATATTATTTAAATGAGTGGTATTGAGCTTTAATGTTTTAAAATTTTAAAATTTAATTTTAGCAAAGTAAGTGTTCTGTTTATAATGAGCTAAATAAATGAAGCTCAAGATCTTACTAGGATTAAACTCACCTTTAATTCATCTCAACCTAAATTCATTTAAGTTAATTAATTAACTATTAAATCAACTAAATTTAACCTTTATTATTGATTTTTAAATTAAAAAAATATAAAAAAATTTCCTCATCATTGAAAGCTTTTATGACATAGATATATAACATGACCAAAAGATTGATGTCTTCTTCCAAATGCAGGAGTGTCGAAATATAAATTACCCAACAAAACCAAGGTCAAACTATAGAGAGGCTAATTGTATAAATTATAAATAACAACAATTCAACAACAACAACAATAATAACAACAACAGTAGTAGTAGTAGTAGTAGTAGTAGTAGTAAAATAATAATAATAATAATAATAAAAGAAGATGAAGAAGAAGAAGTTGAAGAGAACATTGAAATAGAAGATCAATATAAGGATGAAATAATGATAACAACAATTGTCAAGGTTAAAGAATCCATTAATGATATTTCAAACAAGTATAGTATAAACTCTTATTATTCAACTAGAAACCACACACAGAGAAGGTTTAACTTGGATTATAAATTGTTAACATGATTATATTAGTTATCTTATTCGAATAATGCTAATACTTAAAAATATTGTCAGGCATTCATGATTATAACTTATGTTAAAAACAAATTAATTTCCTTTCATAACACAAGTTTAGGTTATACCATATGGTTGGACTATGAAAGTGCCAAGTATTTTTTGTATCAAGTGTTATATAACATAAATTTAGATTAATCATTTAACAAGAAAAGTATTAAAAGTGAACAAGATAATAAATACAAAACATATTAATATCAAACATTAAGGTTCATGTTGAGTTCACACTATACTTGTTCTTACACCATTAGTGTAACCTTTTCACATTAATATAATAAACTTAGCTAAACATAACAAAAAAGAGAACCATAAATAAATAAGATAAGAACATAAATAAGATAAAAGTTAACTAAGAAAAGGAAAGGAAATGAAATAAAAGGGATAAACAAGATATTAATGAAAGCAATACTTAAGTATTACAAAAATACAAAGAGAGAAAGTACGAGCATGATCTTGATTTAGAAACCAATATGTCTAAATGCATAGTAATTGCCTCCTTTTATAGACCAAAATTAGGAACTATTGATTTGATGACTAATTGTTGAGTAAGTGGCCAACTATTAACTTGGTGACAATTTTTATTTTCTTGTTTGCACAAAATATCATTAATAACATCATAATTTGAACTAGATTAACACATGAAAGTTCTTGGAAATTGTCTCAACTTTTTAGAAAAAAAATTGAGATTATTTGGACTTGTAGAACATGAGATATAGGCTGAACACTGAACAGTGTTCGGTCTGTAGGATAGATTTAAACTTTTTTTATTGTTGCTACAATTTAAACTTTAAAACGACCTTTTTAAAACCAGACCTCCATATGAAAGTTGTAGGTCTATGTCTTACTTTTTCATCCATATACCATATAAAATAAACCTAAATCTAAGATCTACAGCGCCGAATATGACCTAATTTACTGAAATGTGTTCCAGTTTGGATTGCACCAGCATCTTTTTTCTAAGTTTGGCCCTCTCTTTGTACTTTCAATTTCAATACTTCAACTCTTCAATCAATCTTTTTATTTATGTGATAGACCTGCATTTAAGATGAATATTTACCATAAATTAAAGTTATCTTATGGTATCAGACTTGTTATTATAAAACATGCTTTAATTAAGGAGTTATTGATACTTCAAATTCAAAATAATGATATAAAACCTTGATAAAAATGCACTTTTAAATACTAATCAATATATTCCAATAAAAAAGAGCAAATAAATAATTAGCCAAAAATTAAATTAATGTTTTTATATATGATTGAAACTTTATTTCAACTGTTTACATAAACAAAATCTAAGTTGATCGAAATTAAAATGTTATATTTAGGTTCATCTTGGTTATAAAAGAGCTTTCAATTTGTTAATCTTAAAAGACATATTAAAGGTCATCCCTTGACAAACCAAGTTTTTAAAAGAGTTGTCCTTCAATAATATCATAACTCATTTTTGGGTTATTCCCGAAACTTTTACCCTTTTTCCTTTTAAAATACTAATAATAATAATAATAAATAACAAGAAGATTGGTATTTGAGAACAAGCAAGTTAAAGAGGATTTCAAACGTAAAGAAAAATTAAGATGCAATTTTAAATGGAATTGAGAGCCTAATTATATGTAAATGTACCTAAAACTAGAAAGACAATATAGATTTAAGATCAAATCAATTCATTATTGGATAAATCTGCATAAAAATTAAGCCCAATTATATAATTAGATTTTTAGTAGTCCAATTTGATTTAATCATGGATCAAATTAAAGTTTTATTTTATTAAAGAATTGATTTGGATCCAATTAAAAGATTTAATTATGTATAAAGACTTAATTATACTTTAAATAGGTTGAATTAATTTTATTTGGGACTAAATTTGTGAAAATTAAATTTAAAAATTGGGCTTAATTTAAAAGATTAGAATTTTATAAGATCAAACTTAATTTTCACAATGTCAATTGGTTCAAACTAAGGGTAAAATTGCAAGAAAATAAAAGTTTAAGGTCAATTAGGGTTTAAATTGAAGAAATACTTAGCCAAGGACTTTTTTTAAAAGAGATGCTAACTCTAGGGACATAATTGGCTAAAAACATGGGTGAAATTAAAAAAAAAATAAAAGTTTAATGGTGAATTGAAAGTCAATTTGCATAAATATAAAACCGAGGAACTAAATGAAAATGATGCTAAAATTCAGAGTTGATGTTAAAATTCGGTAGGGGTAAAATTGTATTAAATCAAAAGTTTATGGTAAATTAAGGTTGTAAGTGAAAGAAATCGAAAGCTGAAGGGCTAAATTGAACTTTGGCTAAATTCCTAAATTAAAATCATAAAAGCCAAAACAACACAATTCAATTTATATGAAATGATGTGCTTTGACAAAAAACAGTATCATTTTGACAAAATAATATATAAAAAAACCAAATCAGATGAATTGTCATCATTTCTTTCTTTTTTTCCCTAAAAAAATCTGCTCAAATGGTTATTTTTTAGGAGCATTTAATGCTTCATCTTTTTACCATACTTGACAAAACATACACCACTATAATGACTTGACATTTGATCATGCCTGGTATGGTTTCTTATGGTTGATTGATACCATAATGGTTATAGTGTCAGCCCAAAAAGGCCAACTCAGATAACTTTTAACTGCTAAAATTTGACAATTCATGATAACCACTTTAACAATTCCTTTAAAACCTGCTTGGATAACTACTTTTTAGAGACATTTAATACTTAATCTCTTCACTATACTTGATAAAACATACATCACCATGATAGCCTGACATTTGATCATGCATCAGTATAGTTTCTTCTAGTTGATTAACACCACAATGATTATAGTATTAGTTCAAAGAGGTCAACTCAAATAACTTTTAACTGCTAAAATTTGACAATACATGATGGCTCCTTTGAGCCAATGGTTGAGATCTTTCTAGGCTGAATTAAGGGCCAAGATTGATCCTTGATAAAGACAAAATATCTATCTTCCATCGGTGAATTCCATGCATTAAAAGAGAAGAAATCAGATGTCAAAGTTAGGAAAAAACCAGCCTCTCCTAGTTTTGCCCCTGCCATTATTGTTGTTCCTTCTCTCTCCACTCCAATGTGTTCTCAACCACTCCAGTCTCTCCCATGTTGTGACCAATAATTACCTAACCTTCTCCACCAACTCATCTTCCTTCTCGCAATAATAGTAGCTACTACCACTGCTAATTTCATCCTCTCCATCCATGCAATAATTCCTAGCAACAACATCATGAGTAACTCCAACAGCTACTTAACCATGCCAACCACTAAGAACGCCACTAGTAGCTCCTTTCATTTACACTAGGTAGTCTCTTTCTTTATTCTTTTTTTTCCTTTCCTTCTCCCTTTTCACGGATGTTGCATGCAGAATTCCTTTTGCATGTAGTGACTAAAATAATTACATAGTTGCTGGATGAAGCTGATGACTATATGGACCATGGATTGGACCTGTTTCTGTCTAGCCTAGGAAAAAAAAAAGAAAAAGAAGAGAAGGCTTTTAGATCGCCAGTCATCACAATTCAATTGAGTCGGGTTTGACCCATTTTAGCCCAGCCCAAATAGCTAGCCTAGATCCTGTCCAATATATTTAATAAAAAAAATATTAACAAAAAAAACTTTAAATTTTTCAAAAAGTATTTGAAAAATATTTATGGTCTCTCATATAGTTTTTCAATAATTTTATATAATATCAGGTTGTAGACTTACACTATAAGATACAGATTTAGTATTCAAAATATTTGGTTTCCTCTAAAACTTCAGAAAACAATAAAAAATAAATAAAAATTTTTAAAAATAATTTCATGTATACGACAAAATCCTACATGTTTTTCTTGTATATTTTTAGGAAAAAAAAAGATAAAATTATATTTTCATAATGTTTTAAAAATATAAAATGGATATCATAACTAATTTATGTTTATTTATTAAGGTTTGATCAAAATAAAAAATAAAAAAACCATAACAATTATCCTATTTGAAACGTTACAAATTAATTATATTTAGGAAATAAATACGATATTAAATTTTAAAGCTTAGAATAGTTATGATTTAACTTAATAAAATAAAAACTTCCTCGTGATGAAAAATTCACCTTAAACCTTAGATAAAATTAATATTCAAAAACTTGAAAAACAATTAAATAAAATTATAGTTTATGTTAGATAGAATGTAATAAAAAAATATATCTTTTTTCTTACACAATTAATTCTTGACTTGAATTCTCTCAAATCATAAAAATTTTATAACTCTTTATCTTTACAATTATAATTTCATGAGAATGAACAAATCCCTTTTTCTTTCATCACATTTTCAGGAGAGAAACCTGTTGTCATTCTGGACGCCCCGACAAGCATCTCCATGTGATCAAACTTATATGGTCGGTTTTTACTCTCTTTTTTTCCCTGACAAGAGTGGTGCTTCAGCAGCCTCAGGTGATTAAATCACCCGGCGACATTAGGTCTTCTTGGACTGGCCTTATAGGTTGGGTTTTTATTTAATGGTTTAGGTTTTGTTTTGTTCTGTTTTTTTACGTTGACCATGAATGACAATATCACTACTATTTTTTTATTTTGTTACGTTATCAGTTAGGTAGGGATTATATTTTATTTTATTATCAAAAGGCTTGACAAACTAGATGAAGATACTTATTTCCATAATCTGTCAAAAGACATTGCCTTGGCTTAGATGCCCACTATATTGCTTTAATTAATGAAAGTTGAGAAGTTATATGATCTTAATAAGAAGATAAAAGGAGGCCCAGCGGCTCGAGAATGATTGCAGTGGTCACCTAGCTTGCAATATACAATGACTCCACCATATCTACACATTGTTCATAAGGAAAGGAAGATGAAGGGGGCTAATAAGAGATAAAAAATCAACTTAGTGAGTGAATTGTACGTGTGAATTTTGTTTTTTTATGCTGTTTAGAGATAAAATAATGGTTGTGATTTAAAATATTTTTTGTTTAAAAATATATAAAAATAATATTTTTTTATTTTTAAAAAATAATTTTTAATATCAATATATCAAAAAAAATCTAAAATGTATATATATATATATAAATCACAATTCCAATCACGTTACCCAATATTACCTTACAAATTTTCACCTGTCTCACCAAACGAATGGCAAATTTATTGAATAAAGTATTAATTTAAGTCTCACAAAGTCCCCCATGAAGGAATAATATCGTTGTTCAACGTATATAGTCACCATGGAAGCTCTTATAGATAGTGTTTTGTTATTGTTTTGGATTATAAGTGATGAAAGCATGGAAATATTTCTGTTTTTTTTAATATATACAATTTTTTTAAAAAAAAATATATATTTATTTTTTATTTATATTTCATCTACCAAATACTTTTATATTTTTTCTGTACTATGATAGGCTATTAATCAAACAAAACATTCTTGTAGTGAAGCTTTCCAACATGAAGTCTAGTTAGAAAACTATAGAGTTGATCATTGCACCTATCTAATCAAATACCAGTTGAAAATTGTTATTGGAAAAGCTAGTTATTTAACAACTCTTTATTGCACAATATTCAAAATTTATTTTTATTTGGTTGTTTCATAATTAAAAAAGATATTTGTATGCAAGGCAAAAATTTAAATTCTAAAGGAAAAAGAACTTCTGTTACATAAATTATTCTTTTCTTATTCACGCACTTTTTTTTTATTTGACTAAAACATGTTTTTTTATTTATTTATTAGCAGCATGTTCTTTGAATAAGAAAAAAAAAGGCGATTAAAATATTTTTTATTTTTTTGAATAATTTAAAATAATTAGGAAAAATATATCCTTTCAATCAAAAATCCATTTTATTCATGCATTTCTTTTTTATTTTAACAAAAACATGCTTTTTAATTGGAAGCATTGTTTTTAAATAAAACGTTTATCATGTTTTGAAAAAAGGGTTTTAATAATTAATATTAAAAATCAAGTCTCAGTACAATTGAAAAAAAAAATAGAATAACTAATAAGAGAAAACCATGTAAAAAATTATAATAAAAAATATCAAAATAAAAATTTTATTTTCATTGAATATGTATGAACACATTAGAATTTTTATACATTAGTTCGTATATAATAAATAACGAAATGATTGCTAATGTTATCACAAAAATCTATAATCTTATTTTAAAACAATGAATAAATTGAATAATATTTTAAATATAATTCTAATTACTTTACTTATAGTGAATTTTAATAAAAGAAAACAATTCTAATAAAAAGCTAAAGGACAATATAAAAAGAGTCCAAGCACTAAACTTGTTGTCTAATAAAAAACCCAAGTGGACAATAATTTTTGTTTATTTAATTGGTAAACAACACATAATTTGCTCTAGAAATAGACAAACTATTATCTAGATTGACAAATAATATGCATTTACAAGTTTAAATTTTCGCTTTGGGTCTATTTTTAACTATTTTTTACCTGTAAATATTAAAAAAAAAACATCCCAACAACTTTATTAAATCCATTTAATCTTAAAACACATTTTAATTGTTTCAAAACCCAAAATTCAATTGAAGAAAAAATTTTTAAGTCCTAATCTATTTTTTCTAACAAGCTAAAATTCTAAAACACCTAATTGATATTTCTCTTAGCAAGATTAACATACTAATACAAAGATCAATTTTATTTTTTTATAGTTAAAATATAATCAACTAACCTCCTTTTTTCTCCTTCACTTTTTTTTATTAATTTATCTTTTTTTTCCTCAAAACTCAGGGACTAAAACATAAAAAAAAATAAAGTTTAAAACCTAAATGTAAAAGCATAAGACCAAAGGGATCAAAATGCATAAATGGATCACATTAGTTTAGGACATAAACATAAAATTCAGATTTTTTTAGATGAAAATGACATTTTCGTGCGACAATGAAAAAGGTTTCACTTGGTTTTTTATTTTTAATTTAATTTTTTTTCTTTTAATTGTTTTTATACTATATATTTAAATCATATTTTATTTAATTTACCTCTAATTGAAATTTAAAATTTTATTTGAATTTATAAGAATATACTTTAAAAAAATCTCAGCAAAAAACATTACCAACATAACTTGCAAGGATTAAATTAAAATAGAATAACACCCTTTTTTAAACCATGTCATCCACAATGATTTTAGGAAAATACAGAGCCACTTCAACACTTAAACTCCAGGCAAGAACTCATAGAAAATATCCAAGAATTATTACATAGTTACTAAATTGCATAGGCTAGTTATTGTAAGAGTCATCACTTGCCATCCACAAACAAAACAATATGTATTTTTTTTATAATCATTTTGGTTATTAAAATTTTATTTTGTATGATTTCTTTCTAATTGAAGGCTAATTGCTTTTAAATTCTTAGTCTAGAGTGAAATTGAAAAAAGAGGGACTAGAAAGAAAAATACACCAAACATGAATATCTTGCCAAAAGTTTCACGAAAGATATATATTTTGGTCCTTAAAATTTAAAAATAATATATATTATACAATTTTGGTACCTCGATATTTTTTTCAATTCAATTTTGATACAAAAAGTTTATTTTTATCATTTAGAGATCCCTAATTGAGAGAGGAGAGAGAGAGGTAATTGAATTTTGAGAATAAAGAAAAAAAATATAGTTGACATTGATTTAGATCACTAAAACGATTAATAGTTGTGTCAAATGGTTTCACTTGACAAGGAAGTTCATTATGAGTGTTTATTTATTTTAAAATTCATGATAAAAAAATCTAACCTCAAGTATATTTAGTTTTTGCAATGGATTTTGAATTTTTTTAAAATAATAGATAGATTTTAAATCTTTTAGGTCAATATTTGTTAAAAACAGGCTTTTGCATAAAAAACTCTTAAGGCAGGATTACCTAGTATGCCAAGCTTAGCAATGCATAAATTATTATTTTTTTTGTAATTTTTTTTAATTAATTTTTTTTTATATTTTTTTTAATTTCTTTATTTATATTTAGATGAATACTCCTTCTCTTTTTACTTATTTTAGTGAGCCTTTTTAAAATTTCAGGTTTTTTTAGTCATGCATTTAATTATTGAAAATGTTTTTCTAATTCATTTATAATTTTTTAATCTTTTATATAGATAAATTTTATGTTATAAAATAATTTTTTATTTTTTGATAATATTTCTAATATATGCAGCCTTGCAAGTATTTTCCCCCAAGTTTATTTTATTCAATCAATTAATTTAATGTTTGTGTTTATTTTTATTATTGTTTGATTGAAAAAAATAATTTAATAAATAAATTTAGCAAATACAACTATGTAAATACTCTATCTTATGATATTAAATATTTTAATTTATAAATGTTACTCAATTTTTCTAACTTTGTTTTTAGTTATTGCTTGTGGTTTTGTTTTCTATTTATTAACAAATATAATTTTTAATTTATTTAATTGCAAGTATATATAAAGTTTTTGATTTTTGTTTATAATTTTTTTTACTATAAAAACATGTTTAAAAAGCTTTTTAATAATGTTTTTAAAATAAAACTCAATGAAACACAGATAAAGTATATTGCAAGTCACTATTAAACAGGCTCACTAATTGCTAATTTTATTTTAATATTTTTAATTATTTATTAAAAAATTATTGACATGATTATTAGAATGGTATACATGGAATATAAAATAATCATTTGGTTAGAAGACATGATCATCTAAGCTAAGAGCCCGTTTGACTATGCAGTTGCGGCTGCGTGTTTATTTAAAACATAGTTACAATTGGTTAACAAAAATAAAGACATGTTGTTCACTGGGTTTTATTTTTTTTTGCATTGGAAACGCAGTATTTAAAAAGCAAGAATTACTTGTTTTTTTTTTTGCATTGTTCAAGTAACTACACTATTCACATAAAAATAATAAACAATACAATTAACATGATAAGTGCATAGTGGAGTGGTGCACTCTTCAAGTGAACAGTGCAAGAGAATTGCACTATTCACATAAAAATGGTGAACAGTATAATGTTCACTACGTGGATTTTTTTTTGTAGAGTGTTAAGTTTTTTAATATTGTTTGTAAAAAAACTATTTTAGAGTGAATTTTATACATTATAATATTTTATCAGATTTTATTACACTACAAAATTATAAAAACTATAGTTCTTATCAGATGTATATAATAGCAATAGTTAAATCCATAATATTTAAATTAAAAATTATTAATATTAATATATATTTTTTTAATTATTTTATAAATTTAATTTCAAAAGTATTCTTAACCAAACACATTAAACTACTCTCTTTTTTCAACCTCAATTTCAACCATAATTTTAATCATCATATATTTTTTTAAACCAATCTCAATTAAAAATACTTTTTATAAAATATTTTTTTTCAAACTACAACCACAACAATACTAAACACACTCTAAATCATCCCTCGATCATCATAGCTAAATGACCAAATCAACCCACCACCATGATAGTCACATTATCTCACATCTTCCATTGCCAATCGATCATAATTATAATAAAATAATCTTAATTAAAGGACAATTTGTTTTTCAAAAAATATCTTTTAAAATGTTTTTATACTTTACCATATTTAGAATTTGTTTTCTAGTTAAATAAAAAAATTAAGTTTTAGAGAGAAATAAATATTTTATAAATATATACTTTAAAGAAAAAAAACTTTTCATATTGAAGGATTCAAAAAAAAAAAAAAGAGAAAATGGAGCACCAATTCATTATTATTTTATAAACATATACTTTAAAGTATACAAATATACAGTCATATTGAAAAATAAATTAATAATATATTTATATGTAGAAAATTATATATTATATGTAATATATTGAAATTACATCTATTTAATATATTATTGCATATAATATCTCTATTATATAATATTGCTAAAAAATACATTATTGTACACCAAGATGATATATTATAATATTCGTTAATATTTGATCACGTTAACTCTACTATAAGAAAAAAAATATTTTTAACTTTTGTCAAACATTAGAAAGAAAATGTTTGATAATAATATTACTATTTAATAAAAATTAATAACTTAAAAATATTTATTTTTCATATTACAATCATATATATATATAAACTATTTAAAAAAATCTATTTTCCAAGAAATTATACTATATTCTAGAAAAAAGGGTCTTTCAGTGTACCCCTACACTCACATGCACAATGGAAATTACTGTTACTAAAGTTTACTTTAGCCACTATATTTTTTATGTCTTTTAATTTGATCCCTAGAATTTTATGCTTTTACATTTAGTTCTAAATTCATTTTCATTACTTTTTTACTTACATGTTATTAGAGATGAGAAAGAAAATTGATGTAAAATAAAGAGGAGAGAGGGAATTTAGATTATCACAACCCAACCATTAGAAAAAGGTTAATATTATTATTAATGTGTTTGTTTTAGAAAATTAACATAGATAAAAATAACATGAGAAAGACAACAAACATAAATAAAACATAATTCTTCTAAATAGAGTCATCTTATAAAAACTTTAATTTGAAAATTTATTATTGAATATTTTATTTTAAAGTAGTCTATTGAAAAATAAATTAAACAATTTTTTTTATACCAATCCTAGACCTAAACTAAATAATAATAAAAAATTCCTAAATTAAATAGAAAGAATAAAAATATCATAAAAGACAATATTTTTTTAAACTAAATAAAAATAAAAATAACTAAAAAAATTAAATTTTTCTAAAAATCTTCCTGCATTAGTCTGTCTAGTTTGAAAATAATTCATTCTTGAGTTCAAATTATTCTAATCTTGATTTCATGGATATCAAATAAAAACTCTCAAACCTCTTTTCTGTAAGTATACAATAATTTTAAATATCAACTATAATTTCTTCACATTAAATTTTGCATAAATTTTTTTCTTTAAATATATAACAATTTTAGATATCAATTGATAAATAAATTTTCTTCTGCTATATTCTAGACTAATGAATAATAAACCTTAAAGTTGCTTCGTTAACATGTATTGTATCTGTAATATTGATATTCTAGAGAATATTTATTTTAATTATAAAAACAATATTGTAATAAAAAAATATTATTTAAAGAATTAAATAAGAAATAAATTTTTGCTAATTAAATTTAAAATCTCAATGTTTTTTTCAAAAAATTTATTTTAATTATTATATAATTAAATAAAAATTATCTTTAAAATTATTGATGACACTGTGTTGATACAAAATGTATTTTATTTATAAAAAAACGCTTTTTATATATTTAATTTTATATGTTTGGTATTATAATCAATGTGCTGTTTTAAAATATTTTTTATTTAAAAATATATTAAAATAATTTTTTATAAATGTTTTTTTTAACGTTAACATATAAAAACTATAAAAAATATTAATTTAATTTAAGATAGAGTTTGAAAGATAACGTGGCAAGATATGACCAGTTCAAATCCCACGAAGTTCTCTTTCTTTTCATTTGCCATGTACTCGTATTTGGTTTGTAGTTTGTACTCGTATTTGAAGGGGAAATAACACGTGTATCTGCCTATTCTAATACCTTAATAGCGTGCGGTTATAGTTATTTATTAAAGAATTTTATATTAAAATATTTTTTTTAATATTTCAAAATTTATTTATATATAGTAAAAAACATAAAAAATTAAATTATATATATTTTTTATAATTTTGAATTTTAGCAAAACTGCGTCACTCCCAGCTGGGTGCCTGATCATTCCCCAGATGATTTTCAAAGCACCAAAAAACTAAGGTGGAGCAGGTGTTAATAGCAATAATGCAAATAGAAAGTATGCCTTCATGGCGTTGACGTCATTGCATGCCTCATCACCTTGGACGAAAAAACCAGAAAAACTGCTACAACTTTCTCGTTTTCTGCTTCGCATTTTACGATGTCTTTGACTTTTTTTGGGGGCGTTTTTGTGTGTTGATCTCTTTCTTTTGTCTTTTCTGGCAAGAAACCTTGTCTTTCTCTCTTTTTATACTTTCTCAACACGGGAGTCTTGTGGTCTGGTTTTAAAGGTTGTGCCTTTTTCTCGTTTAACTACTATAATTGGCTTGTACTGAGAATATTTTTTTCCTGGGCTTATAACAAACTTTGCAATTCCTTTTTGGGTTACAACCATTTCCTATCGGTTTGGTTTCTTGTTTCCATGGTATTCGGGTATGGGAAAGTCAAACAATCTCCGTGGTTGGTTAAGGTTTCTCTATGTGATTTTTGCCTTCTGCTCAGCTTTCTTCCTGGGAGCTCTTAAAGGTACCACAAGTTTGTTTTGTTTATTTATTTTGTAGAACTGGATTTAGGTTCTCTTTAGGGGAGAAAAGGTTCGGTTTTGGTGTGCTTGATTACATGCAAGTTCTAGTTTTGAATGTTTATTTTAAAGTTTACATGTGAATTGGATGATGGGGTTTTGGGATTTGTATTGAATCAGGGCTGTTGGTGGGGCCTATTGCTGCTTCTGTGCTAATATTAGGGAATGTTGCAGTAATTCTGGGAATGTTTCCTCCACATATTTCCTGGACATTCTACACCCTTGTGAAGTAACTTACTCAGAATCTCCCATTTTAAGAAATTTTAAATATATTGCTCCTTCGTAGTGTTTTTTACGTTGTAGAATATTGGATTCTGTTTATTTGGTTATAAGTTTTTTTTTGTTTTTGAACTTCTCTTTCCCTTAAGATTTTATGTTGATTTTGGCAATATTTGGTATCTGAAGGACAGATAGGTTTGACATACCTCTTAAAGTGGCCCTCTTGCTTGCTTTGCCTGCTTTATTTGTTATATGGTTGGGTTTAAGCATAGCTGGGACAGTTCTTGTGGGACTGGGGTATGGGTTCTTTGCTCCCTGGATTGCGAGTTTTGAGGCCTTTAGGCATGATGATGATGATGAGTTCAAGACATTATACCATTGTGTTGTGGTAAGTGGTTTGTTATCGCATTAATGCCATCTTCATGTCTTGTTTTAGTCCCCATTGCTTGATATTTAAAGTGTCAGTTTGTGTTAACTAAATTTTATAAACATTTAGGATGGAACTTGGGGAATTATTAAAGGCAGCTGTACTGTAGTTACCGATTTTGCAGATATTTGCTGCCATTCTTACCCCCTCTATTTGAAGGAGCTGCGAGAATCCTCTGCTTCAAATGAAATTCGAACTCTTAGGTAATAATATTGGTTTTAATGGTGATATCTATCATAACTATGTTGCTTTCTGAGTTCTGCTCAACGATGTATTCTGTACTGCTTTCGTTTTGATTTACTGGGTTGTCTGGACTTGTACATAATGAACATAGCAATTCAATTTCAAGATTTTCTTTTCATGGTTCTCAAATAAAGATAATTGATCATTCTATCATTTGAGTTGAATAGTTATTGTACTATGTATAAATGAAGTCTGCTCTATTTGCTAGTTAGAACCCGAATCAACATATAAAATGAGATTGGAATCTTCTTTGCTATTGTTGAGTTCATTAATTTTTACCAAGTCATCGCTCTTATAACACTGTCTTGTAGGTTAATTCATGTGCCTGGATGTATCATTGCTGGGCTGGTGGGGCTAATAGTGGATGTTCCTATCTTTGCTGCAATTGCTATAATTAAGAGTCCATACATGCTGTTCAAGGGCTGGTATCAACTGCTGCATGATCTAATTAGCCGAGAGGGCCCGTTTCTCGAAACAGCTTGCATTCCTATTGCTGGCTTGACAATCCTTTTGTGGCCACTAGTTGTTGTTGGGAGCATCTTAGTGACCATTTTCTCAAGCATTTTCATTGGATTGTATGCATCTGTTATATTATATCAGGTTGGTTCATAGTTCAATGTATTTGTAGTTTGTCATCCATCAATAACGAGCTTACCTTTATCATTCTGATGGATGCAGGAAAGATCTTTCTGGCGAGCTGTGGCTTATGTGATTGCAATGGTTGCAGAGTTCGACGAGTATACAAATGACAGACTTTATCTCAGAGAGGGAACTTTCCTTCCAAAGTAATCCTTTTTCCTTATCTTTCTCAAATTTGTGGATTTCCAGCTTAAACCAACACTTCTACAACTTTGTTATTTTGTTATGTTATATTTTAACTTTCAAAATCACGTTTCCTGCATCCAGGCCCAAATATCAAAAGAAAGGGACCTCTCACTCATCTGAGCTTTCTGTCGGAGGAAGCCTTGCCAAATTTAGTTCTGTTCATGTAGAGGCTCCTGCGATGCTTGTGCCAAGCTTTGCACATTCAAAATCAGTTAGGGAGACAGTACAAGAAGTGAAAATGGTTCAGGTATTATTTTTCTGATGCAGCTGTACGCTGCCCTTTGCTTGAAATTGTTATGTGAGCAATTAAATGATAGTTTAATCAGCAGAAATATCCTGCCCTTCATTTTTGAAGTCGTCATTTTCCTTGTGCTTATGCGATGGTGAATTCACAATTAGATGTAGTTGTTGCTGTATGTGGAGCTGTCGTTTATATCATAGGCACTTTGATTTTAACTCCAAGGCAGTCTGGACTTGAGGCTGCTCGGCAGCTAGATTATGGTTTTCCCCATGTGCAAATTAACAAGTGGAGTGGTGTACCAAAGGATTTAAATAGGAACAGATTTCCTAGATGTTTGGAAATATGGGAAGATAGGCTACTTGGTGTAAAGAGTAGTGAAGATTCAGTACATGCAATTTGGTGGCCTGCTATATCTTGACGACCTCTTTTACTGATTGGTTTATGGTTATGTTGGTTGATGTAAATGGATGGATAAACATTGTTTTGTTTGTAGCATGTGAGATTGAAGAATTTAACTAGAGAGCACGAATTTTTTTAGGAAAAACATAATTGAACTGCTGTAAGTTACAATCAAATAAAAGAATATAGGAATTCAATGTTGGGGTTCTTAAACCATCAGGAGCAACTGATCATTTTTCTAAAACCATAGGGTATGAATAGTAGTTTATTCCCTAAAATAATACTGATGAGGCAAAGTTAGTAAGGTGTTTTTCTAAGGTTTTTTCTGCTGCCAAGTAATCAAACTCACCACATGTTCTCTTTAGATAATTAGATGCACATACAGGTTTATGATGTTTGGCTCTAAATGCCTACAGGTATGGGAAGTAATGATGAGATCATGCGAAATGAGGGGCAGGGATCTTTTGGATTCTGGTGCAATAACACCGGCTGACCTCAGTAACTATTTGAAGGCCAGGGGCGGCAATGAAGCATCCGTTATAAGTGTTGGCTTGCCTTGTTATTCATTTTTGCAATCCCTCCTGAATTCCATTAAAGCTGGTTCAGATGGTTTTCTGCTTTCCGATGGCACTGAAATAACAAATCATAATAGACCAAATGACAAATTGTTCGACTGGTTCTTTCAGCCGCTGATGGTCCTAAAAGAGCAAATAAGGGTCATTAAATTGGAAGAAGGTGAAGAAAGGTTCTTGCAGAGAGTAGTTCTTTATGGAAATGATACACAACGCATGGAGACTTGGGATAATGGCAGTTTGGTGCCTCAAGAGGGTCTGCGAGCTGCTCAAATACAGGGCATCACCAGAAGGTATGTCAGTTTCTGCATTCCTTTTTCCAAGTTATTAAAGAAGGAATACATTGCTTTCAATAACCGAGAAAACCTAAAAATCAGGGTGAGAGGTCGGGAACATTCACATTATAGATAAAACGTCAAATTCTCCTATTCATTCTCAGCAATTGAAGGGACATCGCATCATTTTTACATTTCTTTCTTTATCAAGCTCTAATTATTTTTTGAAGATAACAATAGACTCTTTTGAAATGCATGTTAGCAGAATCCCAATTTTACATTGCTTCTTCACCGAGGCCCTTTAACTGCATCATAAACATTTGGATTAGTGATTTTGACAGAACAACAATATAAGAGATTGGTTAAGTTGTGTTTTGTTACCGTCTCAGGATTATAACAGAGATAGTTAGTGCAAAGGAGACATGTTTACTTCTTCTTTTTCAGAAAAATATTCTATAGAGATAGATTTAGATTCATAATGTCACGCTAAACATGTATTTGTTTCTTCTATCCCGGACAGACATTAACTATGCGCAATCTTGAACTTGAAATGACAAGTTTTCTTCATTTCTCTTCTGATATTTTGTGTAAAAAACTTGTCACCTTAAGTATTCCATTTGTCTACTGATAACGAATACATTGGCAGGATGATAGGAATGATTAGAGGTATATCGAAATTTCCCACTTACAGACGAAGATTTCGCCAGGTTGTGAAGGCTTTGATAGCATATTATACGGAGAAGGAGGGTGTTATGAGATCCAGTTCCGTGCGATTTGTTGCTAGCATTGAAAATGTATAGGCCAAAGCTCAACTCTGTCCCTTTTTGGGTTGAACAAAAACCCATTGTTTTGTGAATTGCAATGGGTTATTTAATACGTACTCTTTACATCGCTGTATAATATTCTCAAAACATCACTCTTGATGGATTTTGAAAGCCTCCATTAAATTCGAAGCCAAGGGCCCTCTCTGCCATCCGCTCTACACATTGTCTTATATGTCAAGTTTGAAGAACCAACCCAGTTCATGCAAGGAATATCCCTGAGAATCAGCCACTGATATTCTGATACCCGCAGCTATTCTTTTCACCCATCATGGTATAGATCTTGCTTTTCAAATGCCCAAGTACACAGAGTAATGCTTGATATTGCGAAAAAAAGAAGAGGAAAAACTTCAAAAATAGGTTCCAAATTAAGGTCATGATCTGATGTTATAATCTTCATTAGATTATTTCTTTTTTATTTCTTTTGTTGAACGATAATCAAGTTATTCTTAATGGTCAGCATTTATGGAACACAAATGCCAACAAGAACATGGAATCTTTATTTTGAATGATACTGCATCTTGAGCAAGATGAATTACAAATCTGCTTGGATCTTACTTGGAAACGTGTTGCTAACAAAACACGATATATTACTTGCTACTCCTAACATTATTACCTTGAGAGTAAAAAATTCTCAAATTAATTAAAGAAAATAATGGCCCAATAGTTCTTTAGCAAGTTAATTTAAAAAACTACTGCTTGTGCAAAATCTTGGGATTGGGGCTACAGGGCTAAAGTTGAAAGACAAGTCTGGTTAAATTAAATTAAAGTTGTTTTTTTATAGTATTTTCTATATCAATAACATTGAAATGATTTAGAAATAATAAAAAGATTTTATTAATTTTTTAACAATTTAATAAAAAACCGATTCAAACACAAACACAAACACATAAAAAGGATCAAAGTTGAACATTCTTTTATGGAAATCCCATCAAATGGCTTTGGCTACCTTTTCTTTTTCTTATTTTTTGTTGGTTTTTCCCCCCCATCGAAACCCAGTCTCAATTCTAACGGGGAAAGTGGGAACCCCAAAGCAGCAAATGGGGGTGTCTGTTGGAGGCACCAGATCCAAGAGAGATGGCCAGCTGCCAGCATCTGCATTCCCTTAGTATTATTATACCATGTGCCCTTTTCCACAAAAGATAGTATCTTTTTCCTCCTCTTTGAACGTAAGAGTTAGAGTTCTGTGGAGTCCTCCATATTACCAGCAGCATGTAGACATTCGTGTGATTGTGGTGCTAAGGCGATTGCCCTCAATGCTTTTGCTGTGTATGGTAAGATAAGGAATCTTACCATATATACAATCAGGTAACTAGCCAGGCAGAGGAGGGAATTCTTGTCCTTTTAAAAATATTAAAATCAATATAATTTGGACCTCTGCTTCCTTTTTTTTTTTTTGCTCTTCGGATAATGATATTTTGTACCAGTTTTTGTGAATAAGATTATATGCCTCCTCTTTGCTATGTCTAGGATATTGTGCTGTCCTTTGACCTGCAAATGCTGATGCATTCCGATGTCAAAGATACTTCATGAATCGACATTACCATATCGCTTAGGGCATCCAAGAATGTCGTGGTTTAGATATTCCTCTGTATTTGTATTTTTTTTTTATGCATGGGCTCGAAGACAGAAGAAAGAAGACAGAAGACAGAATAGGATAGAGACTAGAATAATGGTGGGCGAACAAAAAAATAACGTTAAAAAAAGTATGAGATGGTTTATCACTATTATATATATATTAACAAAAATTATCATTTAATTTGTATAACAATATATAATAATGATGGAGTAATGATGATTGTTAATTGCGTGATTAAATGATGATATAAGTAATATATTGTGATTAATAATTAGATTGAAAATATTTTTCAATGTTTATTTTTCCTTGGAAAAAATATACATAATGTTTTTCTACAAAACAAAAAACCACTTTCCTCTGATGTTAGACAATATGAGTTAAAGAACAGTCCAAATGACAAGTATTAAGAAAATACCTAAAATTAATTTTCCATTAGATCTCAATTCCTCACTCGAGAAGCCTAATTTACAAGTCTAATTTAGTCGGCTCATGACCCTTGACGAGCTAAAAGCATAACTGAGCTCAAGCTCGACTCGTGTATGCTTCCTTGACGAGCTAAAAGATGGTCGAAGATTAAAATAAAATAAAATAAAATAGAGGCGCTGGATTTAGGCCACATTGCTATTCAATAACAGGTCTCATATAATAATATTATTTAAGGACACCGATCATGCTCTGTTGGATAAGATAAGGTTACCCTTACTTTTGTTGGCGGAGCAACATTAATTAATTTATGGATTTTCTTAACATTCGCATTATTCTTTTCTTTTTTCAAAACTCCCATATTTTCCCCTATTTTTCTTAACCCACCCACACGGCCATATATATATATATATAGCAATCAAGGATAAGAAAAACTTTCCATTCTCAACCACGTGTTTGTAACTTGGACGGCAGGCATGGTGCGTGCACTTGCCACCTTCCAACCCAAAACCCACCCACCAAATTACCACACCTAGAGCCCTCATCTTTTTTTTATTTTTTTTATTAATATTAATATATATTATAATTAATTTTATAAATTTTAAAATTATTAACTATATAAACACACGGTAACTCTAAAAGTTTTCCGAAATATCGGAAGGAACAAAATCAGAATTGAATTAAATGAATGACGACAAACAAGAGAAACCCCCCTTCTCTCTCTATTTCTTTGATGACGAGTAGAAAATCCAAAAGAGGAGAGAGCATCAGACTTACAGTAAAACAGACACGAAAATTAAGGGCAGTTGCCCCCAGGATGTAAGAATCGAAAACAACAATTCTACTGTTAACTTCCCCAAGTGGATCTTTTTTTTTTTTTCTTTTAATCTTTTTGCTGCAGAGCAAGGAATGAAGGAAGAAAGACAGGAAAGAAGCTTCACCTTGTTATCACTACCACCGTACAGCACACGAAGAAACAGATGATCAAACTCAGCCTCTGAATTCTAACTAAACCATAAATATAACAGAGAGAACAAAAAAGAAGAAGCTGTACACAAAACAACAAGGATAGAAAAATAAAAATCATGGAGTTCTAAATAAAAATAAACATGGCTTAATTAAGCACACGCAATTGTTAATTTCTTTCTTCTTCATGGATTTAATCTAACCCACTCATAGCGTCCTTCCAACGCCTCGTCTTTGTCAAAATCAAAGTTATACCTGCCATGGAAAACCAAAAACAATTTATCCCATTTAGTTTTTCTGGTCACCGTAATTTACCGAGTTTTCTTGGAGCAAATAAATCTCAGTGTGCACACGCAGTGCATGCACAATATGCATGAGTTGAATCTTAGAATTCTGTTCATATCCGTAATCCTTACTTGTCTTTGAAGCGTTGTGGAACTGTTTTCTCAATTTCGCAGAAGAATTTCTCAACCTCTTCATCTGTTATCCTTATCACCGCCGCGGCCGTTGATCTTCGATGGGAATTAGGCTTCTTCAATGGCGCTGGGGTTGCCGTTGAATCCATGTTTTCTGATATTGATTCTTCCCGGAGAGCGCTTGAAGTCGGTGTTTTCTCTCTGTATATATATATATATATATATATTAAAGAAGAAAGATTAAATCAAGAGACTTTACGTATATAAATACTACACCAACTCAACTTAGAGAGGAGGAGTTTCAAACGGAACCAATTTAATTTTTTTTGAATTTGGAGAATTAAATGGCACTAAAAACAAAAATAAATATCCCAAACAAACCTTTCCCTACGACTACTACTGTAATACATTGACGTTTCTACTTCAACTCTCTCTTCCTGCCAAAAAAATTAAAAAATAATTAAATTAAATTTGAAGAAATTAAAGCTGGACACTCTGATAATCAATTCAAGAATTCAAGAACTCAAGAACTGAGAGTTGATGCAATTCTGACCTCCAGATCTGTGAACTTAATTATCTCATCACATGATCCATTGCTAGAACAACAAGAAGTAGACGACATTAATGAATGATTATCATCAAGATCATCATGTAAGCTAGGGCTTGAACATCTCTCTTCAGTCACCATCCGCTGAGCGGAACTAACATCTAGTGGATATGAAACTGAATTGTCAGACCTAATTATTACGCGTTCTTGACGACTACTGGTAACATTGCTTCTAACTTTAATAGAGATCTTGATATGTCTTGATCTTTTCTTAGTAGCTCGAGTTCTGGTTTTCACCCCAACTTGAGCGGCGGCGGCTTTCACCATTGCAACGTCTTCAATATCTCTAGAGTGTCTTACCATTTGTAATTGAGTTTTGTATGCTGATTCTTGACGGAGAGGATTGAGAAAGTGATATTTAAGGGATGGAGAGTGGTGGGGGTCCAGAGTCAGTTCACACAGACGGGGGGATTTGTAACGGGGTAATTGACGGCGCCGTTATGGGGATGGATAGGCCGTTGGGAGATTGAGCCGAATTATAGGCGAATTAAGGAGAGGCACGTGGGGGAGTGCAGGTTAGGGAAGGAGAGTAATGATTGAGGTTAAAAAAGAAGTGGAGTTCGTACGGTTGAAATAGAAAGAAATGGCTCAATGAATGGCAAGAAGGGAAGCGTGCGGATGGTGTGGCTTCTTTCAGCGTGTGTTACACTTTCATAATTTTTGCAATCGAGGTTAGAAAAAATAATATTTTTTTTTTTAAATAGTTTTAGTTATGATTTAAATTTTTTTAAATAAAACAAATAAAAAAATCATTTTATCTATTACAAAATCAAGATTTAAATGTAAAAAAAAAAGGGACATAAACTATTACAATAAAGATGCCTATCTAGTGAGAATCAAGATAAGATGAGAAGCTACTTAAAAAAATAAAATAAAATAACCAAAATAAATATTAAAAAAGTTAGAAAATAATTTGAAATAAGGATTAAAGGGAATTTTTTAAATTAAAACCACTTATCTTTTTAGCATTTTCTTTCAATAATATTTATTATTTTTTAAAAAAAGCTCACCAAAATCATAAAAGCAAGTTTAATTAAAAAATAATATTTTAATGATTTTGACAATAATATGTTAAGAGATATAAGACATTACAAGATTTCATAATTTTACCAACAGAAATATTATGTCGGCGTGTGATTAGAAGGTTGTCGGTGATTTTTTTACCGACATAATCACTGATGAATTATGTCTGTCGGGTTACCTTTTGTCGGTGATTCAACATTCCGTCATTATATTGGTCGGAAAAACAAAAAAACCATTTGGTGATGGTTTTACAGATGAAATTTGCGCGCTGAAAAAAAAAGATTCTCGCTTGAATATACCGACGGATTTATATTCTGTTGGTGATATCGTGATTTACCGATGAACACTAACTGTCGGTAGGGCTGTTGGTGGGTGTATGAAATACCGACTAAATACACCCGTCTATAAATTCACAGGTAAATGTGGTAGCTATTATCAAATTCCGACATAGTTTTTCTGTTGGTAAGTCAATCGGTGAGTGTATGAAATACCGACCGAATATATCTGTCTGTACATTAGTCGGTAAGTGTGGCAGCCACTATTAAATGCCATTGGAGTAATTCCATCGGCAATGCGGTCAATGAGTGTATGAAATCATTAGTAATTGTTTTTTTTCTAATTGTTTTTGAAAATTTATTTAGGATATATAATATAAAACTGTGTAAATTAATTGTAATACAAATCAATTATGCAAATAAAATTTATATTAAAGAAAAAAAAAGTTAAATAATATTCATTACAAACTGAATATGTTTCAAAAAAATATTAAATGAAGTTTTAATGTTAAATAATGTTTATTACAAATTAATATAAAGGTGGAGCTAGAGGAGGGGGAGGAGATCCTGGAGGAGGCTGGTGGTTATACGGCTAAAAAAAATTAGACGCACATGTTCCACTATTTGCCATGTTCATAACCATTTCGTGGAGCTGTTCGTAAGCTGCTTTTTGTTGTTCATACTTCGCCTTTTATTGCTCATACTCTGCTTTTTATCTAACATACTCTGTTTTTTGTTGCTCTTGAAACGCTTTGAGGTGCACGTACTCCGCTGATAGGTGGTTGTTTTTCTTGGTGAGCTAAGCCGTGTGTTATTGCAAGGCCTCAAATTTCTTAGATTTGGAGTTCGATATTGATTTGGAGCTCCCAACGGTTGAAACACTACGAGTCGACTGCAAGTTGTTGGCCGTAGCATTGAAGAGCCCATAAACCTAATTTTTATCAGGTCTACCTGAGGAGTCAGCCTCCATCCACAAATCCAGATCAAATTCTAGATGGTTCAAAATATCATCTCCATATCTCTCCCTTAACCGATTATTATAGGTCTCCTGAAAATAAAATAAGAAAACAAGTTATCATCATATTCAATTCAATAAACATAATAACTTACATAATAACTTACAAAATGAAATAGTTGAACAAACATACCATGAAATGTTAAGAACAGTTATCAATGAACTGTTGCACCCCTTTCTGGTGGTCTTGACTCCGCACGTGTGTCTCCACAAATAGCTCCATCGGGCTCGGCTCACGTCCAAGAGACACAGCCTATAATGAAAAAAATATATTAACAACAACTGAATTTAATGATATATTTTATTTAAATTAATCTTACCATCCATTTTGCATGTGCAGCAAACGGAATGGAGCCGCCAGTGTGCGTTGTCACCCCACCATGAATTTGCCAGCACCGGACCGTGAGCATCGTGTGAACCACTCAGATGTCATGTGCTCAATATAGTATGACCATATATCTTTCGGGATGTATATCAATTTGAAATCCCCCCATACCGCAACATTATTCCAGCCTTATAAACCTCTATCCCTCGCGGCTTTTTTTGCCTTTCTTTGTGGTTCATACCAAAAATCACGCAACTAAAAATTATATTTTGAAACATAATTTTTTGTCTAAAAAAATCTCATATTATTTTTAATCTTACCTAGTTGCCGCGTGATTTTCCCACTCCCTCCTCACAACAGTGTGATGCTCACTGTCCTAGCAGAATTTGTACTGTGTATAAATGAACAAGTTTAGATAAAAATAATAATTTACTTATAATTAAATTAATAAGCTAAAAATTATAAATTAATGCCAATCTCAAACCTGTTAAACCATGCATTGATTTGAGGCATCTATTCAGGATGCTTTGATATCTGACTCTACTAAAACAATGGAATCTCCATCAATGATTTAAATGTCAATGATATTAGTCGGGCGGCTTCAATGTTAGTGAACCTGAAAATAAATGAAATAAATTCAATAATGATTATTTCATATATTATATTGTAATATAAAAAAGAAAAAACTAAAACCTTAACAAACTTACATTGAAAGGTCATCCTTCCACTGTGCCTCGTACTGGTGGATAAATTGATTCTGCTATGAAGGCACACTGCCTCTGCGCTGTAAAGTTGCGCTGGAAGAGGCAGCATCGATACACGACACAGGTGGTGTAGGTGCCGCTTCTTCAGAGACACCTAAGTAGATATCCTTATCGCTACTATACGAACTAGTTACGACTTTACGTAAGAGACCAACTCTGGTTTTCGATTTACGCATCTACACAAATTTATATAAATAATAATATAATTAAATTCAAATGTTAAAAAAAATTCGACAGCACCTCCCCTATACTGGATACTACCCAAATCCACAAAGCTACACATATTAACAATAGCCATAACGAATTTATCCAATCTAAATTAATTATTCCAACATATTTAATTCCTAATCCTAAGGTAAATTCAACATTAAAAATTACAATTCCACAAATTATTCAATAATTATGCCAATACAACAAAACAATAAATTAAAAAAAAACTCTAGAATAACAATCAAAATAAATCAAAAAAATTAAACCCAAATCATGCAATAATAAAGTAAAATTAATAATTATTCCAACATACCCAATCACTAATCCTAAGATAAATTCAACATTAACAGTAAATATTCAACAAATTAACTAATAATAATTATGTCAAAACAACAATAAAAAATATTCAACAAATTCAAAAAAAAAACTATAGACTTTAGCAATGAATTATGCAAAAAAAAAAACTATGGATTTTATCTACATTACAAAAAATATACCAAAACAAAAAATATAACAAAAACAAGCAAAAAAAACCATTAAAGTAAAATGAAAAAGAAGAAACACTAACCTTTTCAATTGATGGAGATTCACAACAAAAAAAGCTTGATATTGCTGGTGAAGAAGGGAGATCAGAACAGAGAGGAAAAGAAAGGTGAAGAAGTTTGGAAGAGAGAAAATGAACCGAAGAGGCGAACGGGGGCACTTATATGACAGTTTTACCGACGGACTCACCGACAGTCATA
The DNA here is from genome assembly GCA_015708895.1 of Populus ilicifolia. NCBI lineage: Eukaryota > Viridiplantae > Streptophyta > Magnoliopsida > Malpighiales > Salicaceae > Populus > Populus ilicifolia. The sequence continues at coordinate 1,291,950 of SRLM01000277.1, read as the reverse complement.
TGCTAGTTTTATCGACGGACTAACCGAAGGATATAAAATTAATTATTATTTTAATTTATTTTGTTAGTAAGGTGTAAAAATCCGTCAGTAAATTTTGAATTTCATACCAAAATTTTTATTGTCCCTCTATATTTTTCGTGGTCCGTCAGCAATATGACACGGTCAGAGATGCATTTAATGCACAATGCTTTGAAATGCACACGGTCCATTGGTAAGATTGTTGCTAAAATTGACCCGTTGGCACATTTCCGACTGATTTAATTCCATCGCTCCTGTTGTCGATGATGGGGTGGTATTTCCAGTAATTATTTTTGAATTCTCTGTGAAATGCCAACAACCTTGTTTTCGTTGCTTCTTTCATCAGTGATGGGGTGGCATTTCCAGTAATTATTTTGGAACTCTTTGTGAAATTCAGACGGCCTTGTGGCCGTTGGTGATTGGGTGGCATTTCCAATAATTATTTCATGTGTACAAAATATATAATTCATGATCAATAATTATTTTATAATTATGATATTTCAACTAATTATTTCAAGTAATAAATATTTTGTGTTTCAAAATATATCATTCATAATCTAAATTGCATGAAAAAAAAGGGTTTTTATTTTGGTAGTTAGTTAGAATTTTCTTCATCATCATCATCAATTGAATTGTCATTACCTTTATCGCAATCTTCAATATGAATATCATCTTCTTCATCGACAGTTGTATGTCCGCTAGAGCTTAAAACAAAATTCAACTCCTCTGCGTCAACATTAACAAGACTATCATCTAAAACACAAAAATTTGAATTTTTTTCCAATTCAATTGAAGGAGCAACTCGATATGGTTCAACCACCTCACTAACTTGAAAGACTTCATCTCGCACACTTGTGTTTTCCTTCTCATCCTGAACAACCTCGACATGACCCTGGGGTTTGTTTTTAAAACAAAAAATCAATCCACTCTTGATCGATCCTTTCTAAATGAAGGGGTGTATGTGTAATAAACTTGTTGACATTGCTTTGTGAGAACAAAGACATTGTTTATATTGCGGAGTCTAGCTTTTAAGTTGATTTTGACCAGTTCATAGTGCAGATCAACTTTGATTCCTTTGTCAGTCGTGTCATACCAATAACATTTGAATAAAAACACTTTATTCTGCTCGTTATGATATTGCAGTTCGACTGGTTTAATTGGTAAGATTGTTGCTAAAATTGACCCACTGGCACATTTTCGACTGATTTAATTCCATCGCTCCTGTTGTCGATGATGGGGTGGTATTTCCAGTAATTATTTTTGAATTCTCTGTGAAATGCCAACGGCCTTGTGGCTGTCGGTGTTGTCATCAGTGATTGGGTGGCATTTCCAATAATTATTTTTGAACTCTCTGTGAAATGCCAATGACCTTGTTTCCGTTGCTTCTTTCATCGGTGATGGGGTGGCATTTCCAGTAATTATTTTGGAACTCTTTGTGAAATTCTGACGGCCTTGTGGCCGTTGGTGATTGGGTGGCATTTCCAATAATTATTTCATGTTACAAAATATATAATTCATGATCAATAATTATTTTATAATTATGACATTCCAACTAATTATTTCAAGTAATAAATATTTTGTGTTTCAAAATATATCATTCATAATCTACATTGCATGACAAAAAAAGGGTTTTTATTTTGGTAGTTAGTCAGAATTTTCTTCTTCATCATCATCAATTGAATTGTCATCACCTTCATCACAATCTTCAATATGAATATCATCTTCTTCATCGACAGTTGTTTGTCCGCTAGAGCTTAAAACAAAATTCAACTCCTCTGCGTCAACATTAACAAGACTATCATCTAAAACACAAAAATTTGAATTTTTTTCCAATTCAATTGAAGGAGCAACTCGATATGGTTCAACCACCTCACTAACTTGAAAGACTTCATCTCGCACACTTGTGTTTTCATTCTCATCCTGAACAACCTCGACATGACCCTGGGGTTTGTTTTTAAAACAAAAAATCAATCCACTCTTGATTGATCCTTTCTAAATGAAGGGGTGTATGTGTAATAAACTTGTTGACATTGCTTTGTGAGAACAAAGACATTGTTTATGTTGCGGAGTCTAGCTTTTAAGTTGATTTTGACCAGTTCATAGTGCAGATCAACTCTGATTCCTTTGTCAGTCGTGTCATACCAATAACATTTGAATAAAAACACTTTATTCTGCTCGTTATGATATTGCAGTTCGACGACCTCTTCTAATCTACCATAGTAGTTAACTTTTAAGTCACTACTAGTGGATCCCTTAACACAAACACCGCTGTTGTATGTCTTTCTTCCTTACCCATATTCTTCAGTATGGAAAACATATCCATTGACAAAATACCCATTGTAGCACTTACATTTTCTTTTAGACCCAGGCTTATTAAAAACAATGACTTAGGTGCACTTCTTCCCATTTGATAAACCTTGTATATAATATACATCAATAAACAGCAAATGAACGAGAATCTCGTAATGACATGTATATGTATAGTAATTTTACAAGTTAGAATGAGTTTGTGATAGTGCTTACATGTGTTCTGAACCATGTGGCAAACTGCTCATCTTGTAATTGAAAGATTTGGGATTCGATCAGTTGTGAGTTATTGGAGAGCAAATATTATCGATGTTGCCTGCAAGTGATAATGAGTGTATGATATTACAATATAAAATTAACAGTATATTACTAACAAAGTTTAATTAGTATAAACTTACTGAAAAATGTCTCAACTTATCACAGTTAAATAAAATGTAGTTGTGTGCTTGTTTGAACTCTATTTTCGATAAATATATTCCTCTTACGATATTTTTAGGTATGGGTCATCCATTATTGGAAGGCACTTCACTACCATCAACATGCTGAGGAACACGATTGATTCTCGTTCTTATATAAGGTTCGAAATAGTACGAGATAAATGTTGAGATCTCCTCAACAATATAGGCCTCACATATTTAAGCCTCAACATGCATCTTATTCTTAATCTTTTTCTTGAGATTAAACAAGTACCTGCATTGAAATATTAATCAAGTATTTTCAATTAAGAAAAACATATAAAATACTTTTATATATGAATTACATTGCAACTATAATATCTAACCGTTCAAATGGGTACATCCATCTATATTGGACCGGTCCTTCAGTTTTTGCCTCAAATGGTAGATGTATAGGGAGATGCTCCATTGATTTAAAAAATGATGGAGGGAATATCATCTCAAGTTTGCATAGTGTTTCAACAATATTCGTTTGAAGCCTCTTAATGTGATCAACATTCAACTTGCTAGAGCATATATCTCTGAAGAAATGACTGGTCTCCATGAGTGCATCTCATATTCCCTTTGGCAATAAATCACGAAAAGTTATTGGGATGAGTGTTTGCATAAACACATGGTAGTCATGACTCTTCATTCCATATAATCTGTAGTCCTTTACATTAACCAGCAGTGATATGTTCGATGCATGTCCATCCAAAAAACACAGAATCTTAAGCCATTTATAAACTAACAGTTATGCGTTTTTCTCTAACACGAAGCTTGCTCTTGGTTTTGCGACCCGTGACTCATCATAAACCAACTCTATATTATTACGATTACAGTATAAAGCTATATCCAATCTAGCATTGATGTTGTCCTTTGTCTTCCCCTTCACATCTATGACGGTGTTGAAAAAGTTCTCAAACATGTTCTTTTTAATGTGCATGACATCAAGGTTATGGCGGAGTAAATTGGTCTTTTAATAAGGAAGCTCCTAAAATATACTTCGCTTTACCCAATTATGGGTCAAACCAAAATCAGGAAACTTTTGCTTACCTGATTGTAGGCCAAACACAATGTCACCGTACTCTAAGACAACATTATGCAATTCTTTACTAGAAAGATAAAGGGATGCAACATTTTTTTCAAATCTGCCAACAAAGAAATCTTTTCTGTTCTTCTTGTACTTGTGATTAAGTGGCAAGAAGCGACGGTGATAGTAAAAAAATGAAGCTTTGCCTCCATTTGCTAGCGTGAATGACTTATTGTTTTTCATGCAGTATGGACATGCGAGTTTCCTATACGTGCTCCAGCCAGAAAGCATTTCATAAAATGGAAAATCATTGATAGTCTACATCAAAGCCGCCCTCATAAGAAAATTTTGTTTCCTTGATATATCATAAGTCAGAGCTCCGGAGGACCACAACTACGCCAACTCATTAATCAACGATCGAAGATAAACATCTATATTCTATCCCGGGTTGCTTGGATCAAGTATAACAGTAGATAAAAACATAAACTTCGGCCTTATACACATTCCTAATGGCAAGTTATAAGCTATGAGAATGACTGGCCAACAAGAATAAGGAGCAGCAAATGACCCAAATGGGTTGAATCCGTCTGTAAACAACCCAAGACGCACATTCCTTGATTTAACTGAAAAGTGAGGATGAACATTATTAAAGTGTTTCCACACTTCGCCATTAAAAGGATGAACCATCACTCTATTAATCGCATGGTGTGCTTGGTGCCATGTCATGTACTCAGCAGTTCTTAGTGACATGAATAACCTCTGTAATCTAGGTGTGATCGGGAAGTATCTAAGTTTTTTATATGTCATTAGAGTCTTTCCCCTACCAGTTCTAGATTTGTAATGGGAATGCCCGCATGTCATGCACTCGGTCATCTCAGCATTTTCAAGGTAGTATAACATGCAGAAGTTAGGGCACATGTCAATTTTCTTGTATCCTAAACCGAGGAGTTTCATCATGGACTTCGTAACATAGAATTTCTCTTTCAGCCTGTTCTCTTCAAGTAAAATGCTTCTTGCTCATTCAATAATCTTATCATACCCGGCCTCACTTAACCTGTGCTTTAACTTGATGGTGAACACCTATGCTACGGCTGATAATTTACTATGGTTCGTGCAACCATCCTATAATAATTCGTCAGAATCTTTCAACAAATCAAAAAAACTAGCTGCATCTACATTAGTTTCTTCTTCTATGATTGGACATTGACTGACATTACCTTGATTCATTCTCATTGCATCCATAACCATGTTTCTGTAAGAATTAGTGTTGTCATTCTCGTTGCTAGCATTATAAGTAGACCCAACCACCGTTTCTTCCATTCTCCTCTCACTAACATATACTTCTCTATATGCATACCAACACTGGTAATTCTTTATAAACCCTTTGTGTAGAAGATGCGTCACTACAACATCTAGATGCAGATACTTTTTATTTTTACACTTCCTGCATGGACATCTAATACCGCCTACAGTAAAATTTATAGGAATAGATGTTGCGAAATTAATAAAACCCTGAACCCCATTACAATAATTCATCCTCCGCAATTCTTGGGGTGAATCTCGATACATCTATGAACGATCATCCATGATTTATATTGAATCTCTATAAAATTATAATAACATAATGTATTAAAATGAAAGAAAACAAAATTAGTAGTTGAAAATAAAAAAGTTTTTTCATGAAAACCCGTGTTTTCTCATTTTCTAATAATCTAAAAACTGGAAAATAACATATAATTGTTTTTTAAGTTCTCCAAGATTAACCTAATTAGTGTGTTTTCCCTTGCACTAATAAAAACAAAGTAGACGAGGACTTGTTTCCTTTTCTCCCTCTCTTTTCCTTCTTTTTCCTATTTTCCCATCGTTCGAATCACAGTGTTAAATCTTTGCGGACTAAATAGCTCGATTGAACATGTTCCACGTTTAAATTACTAGCTTTTTACAAGCAACATCATGCCGTTACCATGAAAATTTATTTTTGGTTTGACGATTTAATTATAAATCAAGTGAACATTTAATATAGAGTTTTTATTTAATTTTAATTTCATCCTTCAATTTTCTTGTTCTCCTTATATATATATATATGGTTTTCTTTCATGTAATTAAATTGTTTTATTTTTTCATGTAATTAAATTGTTCAATCATCTGTATCCATGTCTGAACGTCCAATATTGGACAGAAGCACTTTAAGATAAAACAAAGAAGCATAGATTTGAATGGAATCATATCTGCTCGACAACTCAGCCTTTGTTGAGCTGCTGTAAGCGCTTTCTCCGTCAGCTGAACAAATACCTCCATCGCTGTTTAGGTGGTTGCTCTTGCCTGTAATATACACTTCAGAATTCCTCTCCGATTCCTAACTTCAGGATCACATAATAGTTAACTAATTATAATTAGGTGTTGAATTTATTTTATAATGATTATGAATTTATATTAATAGATAAAGATATCTTTTAAAAACTTATATAATTATTAATTTTAAAATTTATAAAATTAATCTAAAAATTTATCAAATCGTCTGATTGTAGCGTGATTGAACCCTCACAAGCCTGAACAGAATAGGTCAGGCCTCGAACACCTCTTGAGATGAGTACAAGTTTACCCAAACAGACATATTAATAAATAAAAAATAAAAACTTTAACTCCAATTCCGACCATTTTCTTGTTTTAGACTTGGCAATTTTCAGAGCCAGCCAGCCACCCTCGAGACCGTCATGTAATTAGCGCAGTATGATGCAGAGAGGCCTAATCGGATACGGGCACACGCTTGGACATTTAATTAGTGTCATAAAGGCTTAAGGGTCGGGGGTAAGCGGAGGAATTGATGAAGAAACTAGAGACATCTTGGACGTTAATAATACATATTTATAGGTGTACCTGTCAAGGATGTTTTACCATCACACCCGGGGCTCAATTATTTGAACGGTTCGAAATAGTATACATCATGGACCCCTTCCATCAATTTTTTTGTACTAACCTACCATTTATTTAGCCGATCCATGCAGTAAGTATTTGTACTTTGTGTTAGTTTTTTATATGCTAAAAGTAAATTCAATTCATGTTTCGTGATGTGAATCTTACCACACAACCTAACATGAGATTTAGTTACCACAATTAGGTGATCACTTTTAAAACTTTTTATTATATTAATTTTTAAATTATATATTTAAATATTTTAATGATAATAATAATATAAAAATTTAACAACTAAACATGTTTTAAACAAAGAACACATCAACATGAATGTTAGAAGACCAAGAAGAAAAAAACTTATTTTTAGTATTCATTTTTAGTATTAAATGCAAATCTTTATATCCTATTTGATAGCATAAATAAAAATAAATGCACATACTTCATTTTGTATATATTTAAGAGGATTGAAAAAACAATTCTAAGAATTTATTTATGTTAAAACTGATAAATATAAAATTCTGCATGAATTAGTCAATTATTTAGTAATACTAATAAACTAATCGACTATTTATTTATTCGTGATGAATACCTAAGGATTCTATAGGAATCGATCAATTAATTGATGTTACAATCTAAATCGATCAACTATTTTAGTTGTTAGTGAGACTGTAATAACTATAAATAAATATTTTTTTGCTAGTAACATATAAATAACTTCTCTAATTGTAAAATCAATAAGAGAATTTGAACCTATCTACTATACAAGTTATTTTAAGCAAAAAAAAAACATCAAAATCATTAATTCTTAATTATTCTCTAATTGGTGTTATCAAAATTTTCATATTCTAGCACAAAAGTATTTAATTTCATACTCACTATATTTAAATACATTCAAATCTTTTAAGTATTATTTTGTGAGATATAAGGATATTACAAAATCACTTTAGTAAAACTTTAAGAGTTAAGTTAAAACTCTTGGTACTAGTGAGGTGTTTCGCTAAGAAAATTAAATCCAAAAAATGGCATATCTTCAAGTGAGAGAAAAATCTTGAGGGAGAAATATCTTTAAGTGATGTAAAAAGCTTAGTATTGATTTATCAAGTGATAATTGTGATCTTCAATTTGAACTAGTGAAAGAATACAATACTCAAGACTGGTTTGGTACTTAAGGTGTAGATGTAAGTTTGTTGAATCATATTAAAATTGAGTTTACAATTTATCTCCCTTATTTATTGATGTTAAGCACTTTAATTGTATTGTTAATTATTGTGTTTATTGAGTTTAATTGAATTAAATTGCATTATTTATTAGTATTAGTGAAAAACCTAGTTCAGCCTCTCTTACATATTATTGTTGCCTTAACTCTAGAACAATATGTTAGTCATTAAAAAAGTTGGTAAATAAAAAATACCTTTTATTTATAAAAAATTTAGTTTGGTTTTTATGAAAATATTTTTTTTCTTTTATTTTGAATGGAATACATTTCTAAAAGTTGTAAAAAATTTAAAATATCATGTTATTTGTTGAATATATGAAATTTGATTCTCAATCTATTGATTGCTATACATTTTGTTTTGAATTTTTATTATTATTATTATTTTGTTTTTGAATTTTTTCCATTAAAATTTGATTTTTATATCAACTTTAATCCCTTTTCTTTTTATTTTTATTTATTTTTCTCTTATTATTTTTTAATTGATTTTTTATTTATCATATTTGATCCTATTGTTTGAGTGCTATTTATTTTATTTAAAATAATTTATGAAATTTATTTATTTTTTGAATTTCATTCTCTTTTAACTTTTTTATTTGTCAAATTTGGTTCCAATTATTTTGATTTTGATTTTTTTTATTTAAAATAATTTATGGAATTGATTGTTTTTCAATTTCATTTTTTTTCAACATTTTCATCTATTATATCTGGTCCTTATTTTTTTATTGCTATTTATTTTATATGAAATAATTTAAAAATTATATTTTTTTTCTATTTCATCCTTCAACAACCTTTTCATATGTAAGTTTTGGTTTCATTCTTTTAATAAACTTGAAAAAAAAACATAAATAAGTTGTTTTTTAACCCATTTTTCATAGAATAGTTAATTACTGGAAAGTGTTATTAAATTCATTTTCATGATACTACCAAACATAAAAAATAATACACTTTTTAGGAATGTACTTTCTATGGAAACCATTTTCTAAAGAAAAAATTACTTTTCAATAAAAAAATAGGGATAAATAAATAAATAATAGACTACTCTATAAGTCAACACTTTAAGTTAATATTTTATATTATGATTGATGACACGACGAAAAGATTGATGTCTTCTCTCAAGTGCAGGAGTGTCGAAATAATAAATAACCCGGCAAGACCGGGGTCGAACCACAGGGAGGTTAATTGTACAAATTATAAATAAGAATTATAAACAACAGTAATAACAATAATAATAATAATACAACAACAACAATAATAACAATAACACCAATAATAATAATAACAATAACACCAATAATAATAATAACAATAACACCAATAATAATAATAATAATAATAATAATAATAATAATAATAATA